>JAOUZG010015275.1:1822196-1878091 GCA_026289955.1 Argiope argentata | reverse complement strand
TTTGTTTTGAATTAAAATATCGCATGTTCTCTTAAACTTTGCTGACAACTGTATAAGTCTACCGCAGTCATAAAAAGAAAAAATGATGGCATTTTTTTAATGACTAGATATGGAAATATTTCCATTTTTAAAAATGGGAAAAATTAAAATGCAATTTAAAGTGTAGACAAGAATATGATTATGAAACTCGGATCGATTTCAACCAATGGACTCCTCTGTTGAATAAATTATATACTTAGTTACACGGGCTGCGGTTGAATCCCCGTGTATCGATTATGAAAACGCTTTCATCACAATGCAGAAAAATTCAATATTTTTCTCTTTGGGGAAATGGGGGAAATGCGAAAGAATTCTGCATTTTGAGAAAGGACTTATTTTAGAAAGTTATTCAGTTCTTCAGTAAAGCAATCCTGAATATTTATTAAGCCATTTGCCCCAGATGGCCATACATTTCAAGTAATTAGCTTTTCTTTCCAGAAATAAGAGCGAGATTACAGAATCAGTTTCAATCAAGAAAGAAGGTTTCTATTATTTTTAAAATAATCGGCGAGAAATATTGACTTTTTAATTTTTGGAACTGTTTTTTAGAACTAAAATTCGATTTCTCTCATATATTTGCGTTTCACTTAGTAAATTTCATTAAGGTGTAGCTAATATTTGTCAAAAAGCACTTCATCTTCATGTAATTATTCTTTATGTTAAACTAATGGTCTAGAAATATTGACTGTTTATGTTTATAACAGCTCTTTAGAACCAAAGTTCTTTTTCATTTTCAATGGTTCTTATTCCACAAACTAAATTCCATTAAGCTGCATTGAATATTGATGAAAGGTACTTTTTTTGTAAATATTCTTTCTGTATTTTTTTTATTTATTTTCAAAATTGGTAATCTGCAACATCACAAAGTAGCTATCATCTAAACGGTAAAATATTTGGATTCGGTTTTTTTTAACAATAGGCATCATTTTGAGATTAAAATTCGGTTTTGCGTTCACCTCGTTCATTAGTTATCATTTTATAAACCTCTTTCAATTGTTGCAAATGATAGAAGATTATTATTTTCGAGTCAATTTGGCACATGCATTGCTGATTACATAAAAACTTGAAACATGAGAATATTTAAGATCACAGTAGTTTTTATGTACATCCTGAATAATATTTTGCTTATTGTTTCAGAAAAAATTTCCAGAGATTATCTGAAGGAACTCAATACATGTTAAGTTTCCTAAAATAGATACAAACCTATTTAAATGGAAATATTGAACTAATAACACAATTAAAGATTTCATTTATTTAAACAATAAACTACGAAATATCAATAACAAAATAAATTAAATTGAAAGCTTTTTTTCACATAATTTAGTAACAATAAGGATAATTAGATAATATCTTAAGATGCGTTTTTTCGAATATTTTCGAATTTTCTCGCAACTATTTTTTTAAAAATTCCTAATTCACTCTTCGGATCCTTTATCAATTCAATACATAAAAGCTAAGTATTAGCGCTGTGAAGTAGAACTAAATTATTGTTTATTTCTTTATATATTCGATAAAATGTTTTGCAAAATGAGCCCTTCTTAATTCCTTTCAGCAACATTTAAAACAGAAATTAATTTCAATGAACTAGGATTAAACGAATTTTTCTCTATTTTTCAGGCTAATGCATGCACCTAGTATACTGTCCTAAATTTAATAATTACCAGTCTCGCTCTTTGTATTATTAATGGACGCGAGGATTATTCTTGAGGCAGATCCTGCATTAGGATTAAGTTGTTTCAAAGCTTAATTGGTAACTCTACCTTTTAAAATGAATTTACTACATTAACGGTTTTGAAATACCCTTCAAAGTTCAGCGGCACTTTTAGATCAATTGAAATCGATATACGTTTATTTTTTTTTATCATATAGAGAGAAAAAGGCCATTTTTTACTAAATATATGAGACATACATAACAGGCACTAATTTTTATGTTTTAAAACTACAAAATATAAGAGCTAATGTTTTAGTTATGCTGTAACAACAACAGCAAAAAAAGATATTTACACTGATACACATAATGTATAAGCTTATTATAAACTAATGATTAGGAAGAAATAATAATTAATCAAGTTTTACTACCATTCAAAATTGATAGTTTATCTTGAGTTCTTGTTTTAAGAGGTTTTTTATTTGAATGATTTTTGAAACTGAATTTTAGTTTTAAATGTTGAATTGGTCAGTTTATAAAAATCACTCCTAAAATAAGCATTGAATAACATCAATCCGAGAAAATTTATCAATTGCTTTTGGTTAAAATTAATAATTTATCTTAAACTATAATTTTGTAATTAAAGAGAAATTAACAGTTTTAATACTAATAGCTTTCTGATTTTTTAAATACTTACTTAATTACATTTGTATGGATTGAATAAAATCAATCAGTGCAAATTTATCTATTGCTTTTGGTTAAAATTAATAATTTTTCTTAAATTATAATTTTGTAATTAAAGAGAAATAAACATCTTTAGCACTAATAACTTTCTGATTTTTTTACATTCAATTACATTTGCACGGATTGAATAACATCAATCAGTGCAAATTTATCAATTGCCTTTGGTTAAAATTAAAAATTTCGTTTAAATAATAATTTTGTAATTAAAGAGAAATCAACAGCTTTAGCACTAATAGCTTTCTGATTTTTTTTTTAACATTTAATTCTGAATGCAGATCATAGAATGATTAGCACTGATCAGACTGTATTTCCTATTTGCTCAAAAATTTATTTCCAAATATAAATTTTGAGGCCCATTAGAAGAATTATCGAGTCAAAAAAGCAAACAAGAAATTAAAAAAAATTAAATACATATTTTGAGTAAAATTTCATTTTTGTTCTAATTGAACCGAATATAATATTTTTTAAAATCTACTCATTAATAAATCATACACAAAAAGAGAAACCTTTACTTCCACTTTCAAACAAAAACATAAAGTATTAAATCGAATTGCACATTGAAAATAAAAACATGGTGCATTTAATACCAAGTCATTCATTTTAGAGAGCTGCATGTGGAAAAACTTTAAAGAAGACATCAATTTTGAGATCGAGATTAATACATAAAATAATGAATTAAGAACTTTGTTGCTGTGTGAGAAGTATTAAAGACTGCATCAAATATATGATCAAACTGCTCCAAATTAAGAATTCCCTCCTTCTACTGTACAAAAGGAAGGAAGACGAAAAAGGACCAGCTAAATTGCTTTTATTTTTATTCCTTCCCCCCTTTTTTTTCTTAAAAAAAGGACCAAAAGTAATTTCATTCTCCAAGAGTCTTTTGTCTTTCTTCAATTGCACAGAAACCAGCTAATCTTCTTTAACATGTTAATTGTACAGTCCGTATTTTAGAGATGTGTTATCTCTAACGCGTGAAGTTTGGGGGACCAACTTCAGGCGGTAGTATTTTTTTTTAAATCGATATACTTTTTCTCAAAGTAAATTCTGTAATTAGAGTAAGTTTTTCTTTATCATTCCACTGTTTAATTTAAAAATACAATACAATTTCATTTTCAGTTCTCATTTAAAATTTTATTCGTATTTCTTTCAAAAATAGTAATTTATCGCATTTGACTTGAGAGAAAGAAACTGACTAATTTATTGGAATTTCGTATTTAAACCGAAGCAAATGAGGTATTTCCAATTTTTTTTTATTCGATAGCTTCATGAGATTTTTTCCTATCTTTAAAAAAATTAAAAGTAGTAGAATATCAGTAAAGATTTTAAAATGTAGAGTTAATATATATTATTAACGGTTTTACTGAAAGTAAGGCTCTTATATTTTGACTCGAAAATTACGTTCCAATGCAAATTTCCATTTTGTTGTTTAAGATTTCACTTCATCTTAAAAATGAATTGTTCCATTTTTGTTTGGTTATATAATTTTTTTCTCCAATTTAACTCGTTTGAGACGGCTCGTTTTTAGAGACCGTTTCTAAAAGCTGAAACTCGCAATTAATATCATTGAAAACACAATGTACTATCAGTCCTTTTTGCTCGGAAATTTTTTGCAATACTTCTCGGATGAGTTAATGAAAGCTGTGAATCAATTCTAGATTAAGAGCTCTCTTTCTGCCTCTCAAATCGGGTATTAAAATAATTTATATTTTGCAATGGTCTTTATTTTTAAATACCTTATAAATTCAAAAATTATGATTTTTACATTTCTTGGTCTAGTAACTATATTATTCAGAATATGACAGAATTTTAGAATCCAAGCACAATCTGTGCTTTATTTAATTAATTAATTGATTATTCTATTTAATTGATCAGAAAATTTGAAATTCTACTTGTAATGTTGAACCCCAGAAGGTAATATATGAGGTACGTGACATATTTTCTATGAGTTAAATTGTTTACAGCATTCATGGTACGTGAAATATCTATCGTGATTTAAATTGTTAATAATATACATGGTACGTGACATATCTTCCCTGATTTAAAGCCTTACTAGTGTACGAGTAATATGACATATCTTTCAAGACTTAAAATGTTAATAGAGTGTAAAATACTTGATATGCCTTCCATGATTAAAGCTGTTGATAGTGATATAGCTTCCCTGATTTAAACTGTTGACAGTGATATACCTTCCCTTATTTAAACTATTAATACTTTGATAAAATTTGTTAAAAATTTTGGGGCATGAGTGAATACTTAGTTCTTTCTTTGGATTATAAAATCTTTATTTAATTGAGCTCCCTTTATTTTGAAGTAATTTTAAATATAATATTAATTTAACACTTCGGATGATTATAATAGAGAAACAATATAGTCCAAGGAAAAAAAATCTGAATTGTTTGCTCTAAAAATGTTTGCTCTATAAAAGTTATACATATGCAGCAAGTTACCCTACTTCATCTGACCATTCGAGGCAGCATTTTGCAAGTGCCGCAAAAAAAGTTCCAAGGATACTATGAAAGAAAGTATATTCTCATCCATCATAAGATTTCTGACATATCCATTCCAAGTCCCATCAAACTGACAGGCTTCGAAAACTGAAGAAATCTCTTCTTGCGGAATGATTCAGGATGCTAGAAGGATGTGACCCAAAGAATCACAACGTCGAACAATGAAGATTCGACAGAAAATACAAGCTCGTCATGATCAAAGAGAGGATTTTGCGGTATTGAGAAACAGAAAACTTTACAATATACTGTGATTCTGTGTAACTCGAGAGTTATTTTAACTTGATTGATGTGCTGACAATGGTCAGTATAGTATTTCTGATATACACGGCTTCTAATGTGGGGGTAAAATCTTCAAGAGATAAATATTATATTATAGAGTAAATGTAGAGTTTTACAAGGAATCGACACTTGATGGGAGGCAGAACCATATTAGATTTGATAATAGTCCCTGAAAATTAGTATGAAGACGGTTTAGCATAACAGTAAGGAAAATATCTAAGTATTGAAAATTGTCAAAAAAGATTCTGGAGTAGTAAATGTAGAATTCTAGAATGAAGTTTAATTCTCTAGAGTTAGGATGAATTTATCGTTGATGTAAATTTTTTTTTTGAAATGGCTAATATTTATTAAGAGTTGAATGTTCAGTATTAAAAGAACTTAAAAGACGATGGTATTAAATAAAACCTGAACAGTTACAAAATTCAAAGTTACAAAAATCCTTTTATTTAATTTGGAGGCTACCTTTATTTTTGACAAAAACGAATAATAATAATAATAATAATAATAGATAAAAGTGAAGAAACTTTGCAATGTAAAATTTTGTCATATAAGTCTTGTGCTGATGTAATTCAAATTGCTTATTGTACTGTGGAGGTTTAGAAAGATTAAAAATAAATGGGTAAAATGTTTGACATTTAAAATAATAAAACAATGAATAAATAATAATAACAACAATAAACAAAAACCAAAAATGTTTACCTAATATTAATGGAGGCTTCAGGGAAATGCGGCGAAATAAAACTGAAATAAAAGCAGATAAGCAAAATAACGTAAATAAAACAAAACAAAATGCATCCACAAAATTAAAAAAACAAAAACAAAATTAAAAAGCAAAAAGAAAACATTTGAAGGCAAAAAAGTAAAAATTGTAATAAAATAAGCAATTGCGAAGGGATTTGATTAAAAAGCTCTGAACAAGTCAAAAAGATAAACAAAAATTAAAAACAAAAATCTTTATAAGAATAAAAGTATTTTTCTTTATTCATTTTTTTCCCTAATATGGGATGAAAAATTGTTGAAATTGACAAAATTTTGGGAAGAAATCTCTAAATGTGCATTACATTTTTTATGTAAGGTTTAACTTTTTTTTAAATTCATATTTGTTGTTTATCTGATGATGTGAAAATAAACATAATAATACCCGAAACAGTGACAAATGGTTGCGTGTCTCCTCACAAGATACTTAATGAAAATTTGTTTCCACATTAAACACAACAACTATTTGATCCTTAAAGTTTCTTAGAGAGAGTAGCTAGGTAGGCTGAGTGGGAGAGTATTTTGATTAAAGAATTCCATTTTTGCCTTATAATGATTAGTTAGCATATAATTAGAAAAATTTATTATATCCATCCGCAATTTTATATTATTAAAACGCCTCTATAATCATAAGTATAAATGTCATTCTTGAAATGACAGTATTCATTAAGTTTGAAATTCAAATATTAAAAATTTTATGAACATTTAAGAAATGAAAAGTCATTAAAGAATTACTTTGGATCTTTTTTTAAATATCTGAAAAACTAGCATGGAATTTTTGAATAAACGAATAGAAACACAAATAAAAACAAGGAAAATATGCTTCAGACATTTATTTTATTTTATGTTATTTTTTAAAAATGAATTTCCTGCAAATTCGTATTCAATTACTGATAATATTCGCATACTTTTATCATGAAAGTAACTAAAATAAACTTGAAAAAATCGACAAAATAGTTTTATTTACAGCATTTGCACGCGAATATTACCAAGTATGGATGTAAAGCTTTTATTTTGAATTCCGTTAACACTTAATTAGACAATAAATGAAACAAAAATTATTTTTTTATTATTGTATAATATCACATAGTTTAATAAGAATTCTTAAATTCAATTATTTTTCTTTAGATACTCTTAAAAGCTTAAAAGAATAGTACTCCGTTGAGAGAAAGCTAATTGTCTTTTATTTTTTTAATCGAATTTAATTTATCATTCCTTCATTCTTATTTCATTAGAAATAAATTAATATATTTTAGCAATTATTAAAGATCGTTATTACAATATCATTTATAACAATCCTAGAATATTAAATTGAATCTGTACATTATGCAAAGTTTAAAAAAAAACTAAATTATTATGAAAACAAAGTTTTCTTGAGTCTTAAATGCTTGAATATGAAATAAAAAAGTATTGTTCAAAAAATTATAGATTTATATATTTTTAAATGATTAATCTCTCAGATTTTTGAGCAAAGAAATTAAACTCTTGCTGTAAATATATAAATTGCATTAATATACTTTTGATGAAATTGTTTTTAAGTAAATCCCTAGATGGCGCCACGATCTCCAAATCTTCAAATCTTTCTTGAGAATTTTGTGGAGTCCAGAATTTTTTTTTTATTTATTTTTGTCGGACGAAAACTAAATACCCGAGAGTTGACTTAATTTAAAAACTAAATAAAACGCTGATTAAATTAATTAAAATATCATTGTGAATTAAGGTACAAACAACAACAAAAAGTAAATTTATACACTATCTTCCTACCAAGCAAATAAATATAAAAGTACCTAAATCATCTTCAAAAAAATTTTTCTCTGTGGAAAAAGTTTACTACTAATGACTCAAATTACTATGACAAAATTAAAATTGCATAATTGTAAAGAAAGAAATTTCTTAAGAATTAATTATTTTAAATAAGCAATGAATGCAAATTTTAAAATGTCCCTGCTCAGCAACTAAGAATTGCTGAACAATATAAATCATTATTAATCACGAAAAATATTGTTCAGGATATCTGGAAATATTAAACACGAAATTACTATCTAATGAGGGGGTTAAAGATGCTTAGATTTTTTTTTTGTTATAACGGGGAAGTGGAAAAAAAATTTATTATTTTCAGACTACGCCATGAATATTTTGAATTCAAAATACATAACTAAAAGATTAGCAGGTACATATTTAAAAAAATTAAGATCTAATTTAATTTATTTTAAAATAATAGTTCTTCAATTTTTAACGATATATACACAAGACTAGATAAAAAAATAAAAAATATATATATAAATTAAAAGTTTTTTTTGTTGTATTAGTAATTCTGCATCATTTCTTTATACAAGACAGGAAAACAAACTGCAGTAATTTTTTTGGAAAAAAAGGAAAATGCTATTATTGTGTAATTTATGATGCTTATAAAGTGCGTTACTTATTCAACAATTTAACGAACAACGAAATGAATGCGTATATTTAAAAAACGCAATTTTCACCATTGTTCTGCAAAACAAAATTTATTAAAAATAATTTTAGACTTCAGTTTTCAATTTATTATTCACTGTCGCAAATACTATGGAAATTTGAAATTAACGTTTCTTGAATTAACTACTAGATGGCGCTACACGCACAGAATCAGAATTCTGTATTTGATGTTTAAAGCGGGAATTTGAAATCACTACTAGATGGCGCTACACGCACATAATCAGAATTCTGTATTTGATGTTCAAAGCGGGAATCTTCAGTAAACTGAGATTTCTTTTGAAGTGGATGAGAATTTGGGCAGCATTATAGAGACTTCGGAATTATTTATGGTTAATAGAAGTTAAAGTATGTTAATTTAAGCGACGACGAAGAAGAATGGAGATTCTATGGACTCTACGAAAAAATTTCTAATTTATTTTATTCGTAAAAACTTTAATGGAGAGAGAAAAATAATAATAAGCGAATTTAATTTGATTCGTAGTGATTGCTGTATGTAATATTTAAGACCAACTGCACGTCAGAGGACTGTTACAGATTTTTTTTTGATTTGTTAAATTGTATAATTTGTATTTACGATATGAAGTGAAGATTTTTCCTCACATTTACGATGTTTTTAATTTTAAAACTTAATTATTGCTTTCAATAATACGCAACTATATATTAGCACTATACTAAAAATTAAAGTGGCTTTATTTTACTGTATTGATTTTTTAATAAAGTTATTTGTTGAAATTTTATACATCCATTCTACGTCTTTTTAAAACCAAATCTCTTGAAAGACGTACAAACGATGCTTTGTTGTATTTTAAACTTCTGACGCATGGTTTAAGTATTTTAAATATTACAGAGTACATTTTAAAACATTGCGACTAAGAAAAAATTATATTAAAAAGGGTTCAATTTACAAAGAAGGAGATACAAATTATATTATTTTTAATGTAAATAACTATTTCTGTTGATCACATCTCTCGTTTGATTGCCATTTAGAAAAATCAATTTTCTAGAATTAATTTACATAACATAAATATGATAGATAAAAATCTAATAATTACATATATTTTAGATGCTAAACCTTTGTTCCAAATTTCAGTAATTCAGCTTCATCCGTTTTTTGTTGTTATCGAATTCACTAGTATTTGAACAGGCAAGCTAATTTCTAGTGAAGTGATTTCCTTCAAAATATGGTAGAAATCTACAAACTTGGGCCCAAGTCCACATACTAAATTTCATCTGTCTAGCTCAAAGCATTTTTGAGTTATGTTCACAGACAGATAAACATAATATAAAAAATGTGTTTCTCGGACTCAGAGAATTTGTAACATAAAGATTCGTCAAAATCTCAAATTGAATTTAACAATTACAATATTTTCTCAACACTTCGTAAAAAAGAAAGCAAAAATTACGAATTCGAGTTAAAAATTTTGGAGAATTCTTAAGAAATTATTTTTTTGTACTTACATTGAATGCGAGCCACTTTTATTTAAATAATACTCCATATTTGATAAAATACAGAAAATAAAAGCTGGTAGGAAAATAATTATTCGAGATGTATTACATTCGATTATTTTTATCACACGAGATCTCTAGTATAACACAGTATAAGATTATTTCTCGTACATGAAGTTTTATAATGCGAATTCGTACAACACGTAAGATATTTGTTCTTGTTCTACATAAATATATAACATTGCACTGTAATGTTTTATAAATATGCAGTGGTTGCAATGCATGCATTTTGCTCAATAAAGTTTTGCAATCTCGAAAATAACGTAACCGTAAGACACTGAATCTCTTTCTTGGGTTATTTTCTGGATTAAAATGATATGTTGTCTAATAATGCTTGAGGCTAAGACAGTCAATTTTAATAAATAGCGTCCTGTCAACCTATTGATTTTCCAGCACATTAATCAAACTATTCTAATTATGCATCTTAGCTATGTCATTAATCGCCATAGACAGAATTTAAGGTCTCTATTCAGGAACACATACAATTAATAGAATACTGGACAAACTTTGCCAAATTAAAATCCCACTGCCAAACAACTGCTTGCGAGTTTGGAAATATTTAATTATACAAGTTTTTTTTTGAATTATATATATTGTAAATTAAAAGAGAAAATGCTTCTTTATGGTTTACGTAAATGGCATGTTATTTTCTTTATCATGTGAGAACATGATGTGGTTTTGGTTAGGAAGTTTTGATGTCTCCGAAATTTACGGGCAAAAAGGATTTTACCTGCTTTTACCAGTATTGCATTATGATGATGATGATGTTTTTTTGACAGCAAATGTGTTTTTAAAAGTTTGACCTGCTTTTACCAGTATTGCTTTATTATTACATATACTTCTTCCCAACATATGCGTTTTTAAAAAGTTGACATAGATCTATGGCGTCATAGCTCTTATTTCCTCTCAAAATCGGTCGAGTGACAAAACTTTGTTTGCCAGCTAGAAAAGTTGAAAATGAGTTTAAAAAATTATCATTGTATATATACATATACCTTTATATATATATAGAGAGAGAGACGGGCAGAGAAGTCTTGTAATTGTTTCTAAACAGTTTAAATCAGTAAAGGACTTAAATTAATTAAGATAAATAATGGTTTAAAAATAGTAATGTTCTCACATGATAACTTGAAATTTGCGATCGAAGATTTCCTTTCATTATTATTATTATTATTGCAAGTTAGAAAAATATGGGGAAATAAAAAGAGAAATATTATCTGAAATTTTAAAACAAATCATGAAAAAGGAATCTGATGTAGAGGACTGTTAATCATTTTCTCCAAAAAAAATTCGGCATCAAAGCCGAATAAATTCAGAAAGACGTTCAATTAATGAAATAGCAAATAAATGATACCAGAAATTAATGATTTTCTAGAAAAAAAATATCAACTGTTCTTTTTCTTAAAAGCGCATTTAACAGGTATACAAATTGATAATTTCAGCTTAAAGAAATTAAATTACGAAAGAGCGTATAATCGAATTTCTGCTTCATTAACATGATTAGTAAAGATTCACTGAACCGTAATACCAGTATATTTTTTTATCCATAACATTCAGTTGTTTACTTGGTAGGATTCAGGTATAAACTATATGGTATCTCATAAGAATTCAAAAATAAGGCTGAAATTATTCGCCAACTTCTTTACATCCTCATGCTTTTAGAATTGCTTCGTTTTTTAATTTATAAGAATATTTATTAGAAAAAGAAAATTCATCTCTCTCTCCCTCCCTCTCTCTCTCTCTCTCACACACACACACACACATACACAAGAAAATATTTCTGTGGGTAAAAAATTCAAATTCACATTTTTTTTATTTGATGTTTTATTGCTTGTTTTCAGACGATTAAGATTATTTAGACATTATTTTCGTTAAAATAATGTCATTCAAATAAGTTTTTAAAAGAAATAGAATAAACCATCAACTCGGAAAATGTTCGAACAATTTTTTAAACTAGAACCATTCAAGCCAGACAGAAATGAATGATAGCTACCAGTGAAGAAATCTCACAGATATGAAACAATATATATTTCTATTAAAAATGAAGAAATACTCTTCAAAAATAAAGAAGGGAATTACGGTGGTCTAGTGTTAAGGCTTTGGTCTCGAGGTCGGAAGGTTATAGGTTCGAAACTATTCTAATAAAGAGCCATCGTCTATGCGATCCTGGATATGCTAACTATCTCATCAGGGAACCAAATGCCCTTCCGTTCGGAAGTTTGGAGAGGAGGTACCAGCTCAGATATCGCCTCGTCATTTGATCCCGATTCAAAATTGCGAGTTACGAAGCAAAATAACCCTAATGATGCTTTAAAAAGAAACATTAATATAACAGAATTCAATTTTAAAAATAAAGATTAAAATGAAATCTGCTACGCATATTTTAATGTGTCATGTCAAAATATAATTTCTAGAACGGCCAAGCACCACGTGCTCGTTCAAATTTAATTATATTTTTATTCATTTTAATTTTTTCATAGAATTAGTAACTTCAGTATGGCAAACGAACAACAACAACAAAAAAAAAAACTTTGCCTCTTATTTATCGTTTTAAAAAATATCACACTTCCTATTTATTTCATTTCATATAATCACGTGCTCAAAATTACATTTTTCTAGGTTTTATTTGCTGTAATAATTATCTTATTTTTTTAATCAAAGCTTTTGTAAGTGCAATGGCAACACGTTATTAAAAGCTGATTTTTTTGAGATGCTCATGCAGATAATAAAATTTTTATTTTTCGCCTACGGATTTTTGTTGACGCCCGAAACCTCATTCCCAAAACAACATCACGTTCTGACATGATAATAAAGAATGATTTCAACCTTTTTGTAGTTTAACAGATATCAATTACTGCAACATTCATGAATATTTCTTACTCTTTTACTATACAAAACTCCATATAAAACACACACACACATTCAAAGTGATCCTTTAATATTCGTAATTAAACAAATATGAAATCTGCTATGCATATTTTAATGTATCATGTCAAACCATAACTTCTAAAACCATGTGCTTGTTCAAGTTAAATTATATTTTTATTCATTTTAATTGTTTCATTGAATTAGTAACTTTAGTAATGCAAGCAAACACCCCCCTTTGTTTAGCATTTATTGTTTAGAAAAATATCACATTTCCTATTTATCTCATTTCGTATAATCACGAGCTCAAAATCACATTTTTCTAAGTTTTATTTGCTGTAGTAATTAACTTATTTTTTCTAAATCAAAGCTTTTGTAAATGCAATGGCAAAACGTTATTAAAAGCTGTTTTTTTTGAGATGCTCGTACAGATAATAAAATTTTTATTTTCCGACTACGGATTTTTGTTGACGCCCAAAACCTCATCCCAAAAACAACATCACGTTCTGACATGATAATAAAGAATGATGTCAACTTTTTGCAGTTTTAACAGATATCAATCACTGCGACGTTCGGGAAAATTTCTCATTCTTTTACTCTACAAAACTCCATCTAAAAAAACCCATTCAAAGTGATCCTTTAATATTCGTAATTAAAACTCAATAGGAAGGTAGCAATCGATTTTTCTATTACTCAGTCACCACATCTTCGTAAAAAAAGTATACAGGTAACACTTTTTTAATTAAATCGGCTCGAGTTTATTGGATATTACTTGTTGCAACACTGAGAAAAAAGCAACCTGGAAGATCGAAAAGAGGTGCTTTGGCGTAAGAGAAAATACACAGATCAATCTTCTTCGGAAACTTCCGATCGCTTTTCTTACTTTCGTCCTGTGAACTCTATTCGGAATACCGCCTCCCAATCTGGAGGAATAACGAGCTGATTACACTTCTATTCAAGATTCGTGTTGTAGGATACAAGAAATAGAACTAGTGGATGGATACACTATAAAGCAAAACTAGAAGGCCCCTATTCATTTAATCCAGCGGTGATGCAGAAAGTGTTTCGGATGGAAGGAAATTTATTCATTCTAATGGAATAAACTTGCAATGCACATCTAGTGCAGCTAAAATGACTCCGAGTGAATAAATTTGAGATGCAAGTATATATATTTAAGAACGTGAGCGATTTAAATGCACATTTATTTCATGACTTTATGTGTTGATGACAATGCATAAAATTCAAGTATTCTATGGAAGACGAAAACTGACTTTTGCACAAGCAAATTATGAAATTCCTGTTTTATTTCAATATTTTAATAATATTTCTTAGGCTGAGGTTTGTGAAATATACTTACAAAACGAAGATAAGACTCATAGGGAAGTTGACTGCAATTCAGAATGCCACTATAATCTTCTCTCTCTCTCTTTTAGGAATTATTAGTTTAGAAATTGTTCTATATTTTTTTGTGGAAGAAATTCTGCATTTCAGCTTGTATATTTTGTATTTTCAAATGCGCCTCTTAAATTTTTTTACTTGTGTGTTTTCACGTTCAGAACATTCTATAAGGTGACTTAGAAAAATATGCAAAATACTAAAATAAAACGGGAATTCCATATTTTATACAGGTTTTATACAGTATGCCTTTATTTCATATTTTGTTGGTCACATTCCAAGTGAATAGTTTTGGAATGCATATGCATGCCACTTTTTATTTTATTTACCCAGACAACTTTAATCAAAGTGTTTCACTCACGCATCTTTAAAACAAAAAAAAATTATAAATAAAGATATCCAATTACGTTTTTTTACTAGATTCGATGTTTTATTATATGCGCATGAAAATTAACCTGTCTTTTATAAAATATTCTTTAAGGAAAAAAATTTATAGATGAAACTGAAGGAAAAAAATGTCTATTTAGAAGTTATACAGGCAAATTAAAGTTAAATGTTAATGAAATAATGCCAAATAAACATCAAGAGTTTAAAAAAATGTTCTGTTAATTATTACTTCTTTTATAATTTATCAATAATGAATTCATAAATGAATTTATACCTAGTCTATGTTGTATATAAATCCAGATGTTTCAAAAAGAAAATTTAGTCTTCAATACATACCGAAGTATTTCTGTTATCCGGAGTTAAAAGAAAAGATATAAAACAGCTGCAATATCGAAAATATACCGACGATTTTATTGTTGTTAACACAGCAAAACGTTGACGTTTTAATATCGAGTCATTATGGCTTACTTCAACTTATTGAAAACTAAAGTTGCAGTCTCATCAGTATAATATTGTTATTTTTATCTTACCATTAAATGATCATTTTGACAATTACAAATAAAATTATATATCAAAGATATTTTTTTTCAAAAACATGCTATTTAGCGGGTATTATGACTTTTTTCAATGTTTGTACGAATAATAATCCAAAATCACTGAACATTCATTTAGTTTTATAGCTTCGCAATAAATGTTTAATTCAAACAAGTAAAATCTTGTCATGATCGGTTGAACAGATTTGTAACAGTTGAGTGATAATGTGTGTAATATTTTTACCATCGGAACTTTACTTTGACCACTGAACCACGAATTTCACAAGTCAAGAGTTATCAGATTTCATTTGCTGTTTAGAAGTGTTGCCGCTTAAAGATGGTAGAATTTTATCTTGGCACATCATCATGTACATTATTCATTTGGACATAGCTTTGTGTTCTGAATGAGTAATGATCATTCTCTGGAAATAATCTTAAAATAAGTACACCCGAAAATGCAATAAATTAAGAAAATTTATACAATTGGAGATCTTAAACAATATATAATGGCATCACTATTCTGACTTCCTTGTTTTTGATTAATTTGAAATTGAAACTGAATAATACATGAGAAAAAAAAACAATCGGTAGTCATGTATATCTAAGTTTAATCAAACAGTCTATGTACAGGAATTCTTACCCAATTTAAAAAACATATGTATTAAAACTAGGCTTTACGTATCAGACAATGCCTTCAAGATTGCTTAGTAATTCCCCCCCCCCCCTGAATTACAATTGCTATCAAAACTGAGTATTGCAAAGTTACTTTTCTACTCCAATTGTCAATACTCAAGTAACAACTCAAGCAGATTATTTAAAAAAAAAATTCGTAGCTCTATAATTTGATTGACTTAATATGCCAGCAAAAAGCCATTGAGTATTGTGAATGAATAATTCTTCCCTGTCACTTCTCAAGAATACTTTTTATCATTGCTTTTCTTTTAGAGATTTTCATTCATCTAAATCACCAAATCTCATTTGATACGAGAACTTGCATTGAATATCAATGCTACATCTTTATTACTTTGGTAATTCGCGTTTTGTTTCACTTCGTTTTTTTTTATTATCTAACAGGTGTTTTGGTTCTTCATTTTGTGCATTAATGCACCGCGCATACAAAAAGGGGATACCCCCAGTAATCCATTGACGTTAAGTGATTATGAAGAACGGATAATCAAGGAAAACGAGTACAAAAATATAATATCAGAACTCTCTTAAGGGTTGCCATCATTTTAGAAGTAAATACGAGAAGTTCTTTTTTATTATCTTTTGGCGAGTTATGTTGTACTGCAGCAGGTGGAATTTTCTGACAGTTGAAAGTCCATTATGATACATATTCATATACAATCAACTTTTTTGAGAACCAGATGAATCGCCAAATATGGAACACGTGATTGAAAACTGGTTTTTCTAGAGATACATTTTTCTCGTCTTGATGTCGGCGAGCATCTGCTCTACAGAGGGAAGAAAAGAAAAAGGGGGAAAGAAAAACGAAGAGGCGTGTCCCCAGCAAAAATCGTGACTGTAAAAAAGCAGCCTTGCATCATCTGGTCTTTCATTTCAGGAACGCCATTTTGTCCACTTCACTTCGACAGTCTGGAAGCATCTGCTAGGTACATTTTTTTTTAGTATTCAAAGTTGAAACTTGAGCTCGGAGGCTGGAAAAATACTGAAGCCCGTTTTAGGAATTGCAAAAAAATACTTTTCTGAAATGATTTAAAGTTGCTTTGTGATTTCTCTACCGTTGAAAAGAAGATTAAATGGGATACGAGAAAAGAATCGAAATTATTAAAAACAAAAAATCTAAAAACTTGAAGGAACTTTTAGGAAATGTTTGGAAATATTTTTCTAAAATTGTATAAAATACACGAAAAATCCGTAGCCAATAAAAAAATTAAAATATAATAAAATATGTCATGGGGGTTAGTATTTAATCATAGAGTCAATTAATAAATTTTAAAAATTTTGATTACTTTACGATTAATTTACATTAAAGTTATCAAATAAGAAAAACAATTTCTCACAAATGTTTAGTTTTTTATTTAACAGTAATTTAAAACAAATTCAACATCCTTCAATAACATATCAGTTCAACTTCTTTGGAGATTGTAGAAAATAATTATTTTTAAAAGTTCTTTTTTTATTATTATGTATACTAAAGTATACACCAATCTTTGAGTTAAGATGAGAATTGTATTTTAATACTGTAAGATACATAAATCTAATGCAACCGAATTGAAATACTGGTATATCATTCTGTATTCCAATCAGTTAATTCTGAATGTCTATTTAAGAAATTTAAGTGGTAATATCTATCATTTAAATATACCTTGTAGCATATAAAATTATCATCAAATCATATTTCATGTTTATCCTTTATCACATAACTTTCTATTTAAAAGTAAAAAAATAAAACCATCGCTTTTATTTTTAGAATGATGAATATGTATCGGTAGATATTAGTGTTTCCACACCAAAAATAATCTATATAACCGAACAGGAAATGGACACTTCTATATATATAAGCAGATAACATCAAGACTTTTGAGAGTAAGATAACCTTTTCTTTATCAGTCAAAGACACAATTTATATATGAAGTGTTTTGTTTCTCCCCATTTTACTTCACGATGTATTGTTTGTCTCAAAACTGAATGTCTACAGTCTACAAATGTCTTACAGTATGTTTAAATTTCTCAAGATTTCCTTTCCTTTAAGTTTTCCTTTTGTTTGTTTTCTTATCGATAACAAGTATGGTTCCATTGCTGCTTGTTTTATTTGCCAATACAAATACTCAGTATCAGTTGTTATTTGTATATCCTAATTTCGTTCTGGAAACAAAGTCAAGATACATTACAAAAAGTTTGATAATAAGTTTCAGGTTACAAATCTTAGGTGGGAATATAATAAGCGTATATTTATATATTTTACTTGTAAAATGTGTTTGTCTTTGATGGATATTTTAAGCTTCAGTAAAATTTGGATCAAAACATTAATTTTCTTTCATAAAAAAAAGTGTAACTGTTTGCCTTTTACATCCTAATAATTTATTAAATGTGATTGTCAAGTTGCAAAAGGCAATAATTTTCTAAAAATGATCTTTATTTCAAGAATTTTTCTTGCAAAATTTTTCACATTCCCCAAATGCGGAAACATATTTCAGAAATGAAACATTTTAAAACTGAATTATAAATTACTCTCCTCTGAATTAATTAGCAAAGCCTTACGAGGTTCGAAAAGATATTTAATTAAAGAGGTATCAACGAATTAATTGGAAATTTGATGAATTGTTTAAAATAAAATCAGTGCCGTGAGTTCTTTTCCTTAGTTAGAAACACAGCAAGCACGTACTCGAAATTAACGATTCAACGAATTTTACTCAAAAAGTTTATTTGTAGGTAAAATATTTTGAAATTGTGGAAGTTTGGATAATTGAATTTGTTTCTTGGTAGTTGTTTAATGAGATCTGTAAAAGGATGAGAACAATATTATACAGTTTTAATGATAACCGTCGAAAAATGTTTGAATTGAAGACAATCGGATACTTAGCTAAATACCAAATTTACCGATTTTTGTTTATTTTTCAAAATATGCACATATTTAATGACCCCTTTTGTAAATTCCTTACAAAAATATTATCCAAAATGAAATCAAAGAAGTGAGAGAGTAAGCGTAATTGTTCCATTACGCTTATATTTCTGAGGCATTTCAGCCAAAATAAAAGTGAAACTTTAGAGCAGAATTTTCATAGATAAGTTAATTATTACAGCTTATTTTATCAGAAAAAGATATTCTTTTTATACATAACTTTTAAAGAAGAAATCAATGAAAAGAAAGAATGAAATTAATCATTGAATAAAAATACTTCAGTTTCATTGCTTTACAGCTGATTTGTTTTTTCTAACTTGAATGAATTTACCGAAACATTCAAAAAGTAGAAGAAAATAAAATAGTGTCGATTCAATAATATGAGCTATAAATTAAATCTGTTAGACAATTTTATAAACTCAACAATTTGATTTTAAATGAACGCAATACAAATGGATATTTAATTAACTAACAATGTTTTGAACAAATGCTCTTGATAATTTTCAATAAAATAAAAGCAGCTGCCTTGTAACTGACTTGATTAGGTACCGTAATTGAATTCGGGTTAAATTAACAACTAAGTCTAATAGGAAGAAAAAACAATAGGAATTTCGGAAGGTTATTTATTAGTCACACATTCCCATTATTTAATCTACATCGGCTTGTTCACAAGTATTTATAGCAACAAGAAAAAGCAAAAACTTAAAAATTTTCATCACGCATAAACAAATACACGCAGATGTTTCTTCATTATAAGTATACAAACTATGGCCTTCGAGTATAATTAATGTCACGTCTCGAACAACGTGGGGTAATTTTTTTTAATAAAATTCGATCATGTAAAAAAACATATGCAGATGGTAATTTGCTACAAACGGAAGCAGAAATATTTAGGTTATAATGAATACTATCTTATAACGGAGTAAAAGACTTCAATTATAGCTATGAAATACAACGGAATTTAATTAATTCGTATTTTTTCTCGACCTTTTAATTTCCTATTCAAGTAATGTTAAAATTCTGTCCATCATCCAAATTTATTTTGGTTGATACGAAATCTCAAATAAAAATTATTTTTGTTTTATAAATACGTCCATCTGTTATATCTACCACATCTGTCTTTTTTTTACAAGACAATGCATTTGATTAAAAATAGCAATAAAATTCATAGAGCCTATAAAAGCCTATTGTACTCTTTATTTTGAAATTTCCTGTTACAAATGTTGTATTCTAAGTGCAATAATTTTTTATTTTTTATTTTTCTTAAATAATTTATTTTGGAAACAATCATTACTGTCAAATTTATCAAAATTTCTTATTTACTTTTTATTTATTTACAATGCCAAGTGTTATTTTCTTATTAAATTTATTATATATCTACTCACATTTTTAATTTAAAAAATTGATTTTTCTTGTTGTATAAATTTATAGAGAAACAAAATTTTTATTCTTATTAAGTAAGCGTTCTTTTGGTCCCGATTAAAAGGCCGAGGAACGATTTTCTTCTATCATAGGTTACTAGGCTTAAAACAACTAATCTATTCTGATGAATTCTGATATCCTCTGTCCAACAATGTAGCAAGCAATTAACAAAATTTTGACTATGTGCAGCAACCAATTCAGAATTATTATAATATAAAATAAATATTTAAGAAATTTCCTTTGTGAAATTATATGTCATTAAATAAGAATAGCAGTAAAATTTAGTGTATTCGTTTGCCAATTGTGCATTTATTTATAAACATGGACCTTACAAAAATTTAATGGGACATTTACTTAAGTATTCATTAAATTGATGTTTAGTAAGATCATGGAAGCAAATTATAAAATAATTGAAAGTAAAACAGAAAATGGCTATTTGTTTATCTACCTTTAAAAAATCTATTCTTCATAAATATTCCTTTTTTTACTGTTTTGAATTTTAATGCCGATTTAATTGTCCAAGGAAAAGCGAAAACAGTGGGCTTGCCATAATGATATGCTAAACAATCAAAACCCAATAATGCCCAATTATTGCTCAAAAACAAAAATGTTTTGTTCTAAAATGGTTCTTTTTATAAATTAAAAAATGAAAAAGTTTTGCTTTAAGTCAGGCTTTCTTAAATTATGACTCTGACTCCAAATTGGGTCGCTATCAGTACTAAACGTAATTAGGAAGATTTATTTTCGTCTCATTAAAATGAATAAAGCAGTTTCATTTGATTTTTTTAATTCATTAATAAATGTCAAATTTGCTTATTTCATTTTTTAACATTGTATTTCTTTCCTTGTGTCTAGGAGTCACGAAAAATTGCTTTCATCCAACCTATAAGGATAGCTGCTTCAATTGAAAATTCTGATATATAATTTTTATTAAAATATCTACATCCTAAAATAAGCTGCAACAATCTCTACTTACTTTAGATAAAAAACTAATGAAAGCTGCCGATTTTTTCATATATTTACAAAATAAGGAACATTTTGAACTGAGCTTCTTAATATTGTAATGAATACCGCGTTTGCATTTTGGATCGTTTCTTTTAAGAATTAAATTTTGAAGCAGATATTTCAGTGTCAAAGACTTATGAAATTTTATTTATTTAGCTTATGTGTTTTTGATCCATCTCATTCATTCATAAGCCAATAAACACACTATTCGTTCATTAATTTGTCCAAGTAGACATTTTTGATTACAAAAACCATGCGTCAAATTTTATTCATTTAGAAAGCTGCCTTCTTGATCTATCTTGTTTGCAGACACACGAATCGACAGAAAGACAGCTTTCCTATAAAATTTTTTTTTCTAACATTAGTTAACAAACAACAGACTTAATGTAAATGCAACAATTTTCCTCCTTCTAACTAGATGCATTTTTGAATTATTGTGTAAGACAGAAAAAAATACAATTTGAAAAATAAATTTTTAATAACTCATCAGAATCCCGAGATCATTTTTTTACTATTACAATTTTTTTTGTACCGGGGGAGAAAAGCGGAAAGATGATATGAAGTTTAATCGTATTCTGTCACTAACAAATCTTTAAATATTAAAAGCACTTATTTGAAGCATAAATAATCTTCATTGAAATTCACCGTATCAATCTTTTTTTCGAGGGGGGGGGCAGGAGGAGGAATGAAACGAGAGATAAAATGAAAATAAAAATACAACTCATGACAGATGAAAAAATGTGAAGCAATCTAGCAACATTCTCGATAACATTTACTATTCATACATCAGTTTGAAATGTTTCTAAGTACTACATTCGGATGAAGTCACGTAATAGAGCATTAAGACTTCCTTCTTCAAATCTAATCTTCAGTTAATCTTCAAGATATGCTGCGTTACATTTCCAGATACGGGTTCTACGTGGGTGCCAGACCTTTAAATACCCTTCTTGAATTACTAATGAGCACATAAATAAAATTTATGCCCATGAAAACGATTAGTTTTACTTTAAAAAAAGTAGTAATTTATGAAGAACATGTTTTGCCAGGGGTGAGTACAATTAGAAGAAAGGTAAACGGCATATTAAATACATTTTTAACTCTCAAGGTTATAAGTTTTTGTTTGACAGGATAGGTATGATTAGCTTCGGTTGGTAAAATTACTAGAGTTTATGTAAATACCAACTATCTGCCTGGTAATCTACATTAAGCGATAAATATTTATGCGCAGAATCGGCACTTTAAAGAAATTTTTCCGAAAGAAGAAATTGCTAGCTGTATTAAAAATAATTAAAGGTCACTATATGTCTTCAAGGTCAAAAGGAACTTTGTAGATAGATCTTAATTATTAGTGGACATAATTGTAATAATGTATTCAATAGTTCAACAGCATATGCAGTAACCACGAGTCTAGAGAGGTAAGAAACATTTTTTTCTAAATATCGATTTATGAATGTTCGAAATGAATACTATAATTTATCATACACAACTAATATCTTCAGCATTGCCCGGGATGAAATTTTCATGTTTTTAATGAAAAATTACCTTTTAATTAATTGTTTTAAATACTTCATTAAAATTATTTATATATTATTATTTGTGAGCAAAATATTACATGCCGGCCATACGTGAAAATTGAAAATCTATTAAATAACGAATCTAAAAACACGATTTTAAATTATTTATTTTTATTGCAAAAGGTTATTCTTACATAAAAAATTATTATTTTTTCATTATTATTAATTAGAATTAGGAAAATCTGTTGACCAAAGAGTTTTAATAACGCAGTTTTGCAAAAAAATTGCAGCTAGTTCCAAACGATTCTTAAAAACTAATAACAAATCGTTAATAATTTTCAAAGAATGATACAAAATATTTTTCAATACTGTTACTGAAAATTTAAACTAAAAATTCACTTGTTTGGTTTTCTTTAGGCATTAGAAAAAATGATGTTTCAGTTTTATTTATATAGATTAACCATTAACCCATTACATAGAATAACCATATAATTTTGTTCTTGAAGCTTTAAATGCTTAACTACATGATTTGAAGTTTTCGCAAGATAGTAAGTATTCAATTACTAATTATTTTCAATAATATAAAAAAATAATTAATGATTTAAATTATTAGAATATAATCGAGCTGAAATGCGAAGCTGTTTAATTTTTTTTACTCCATCATTTTATTTTATACTGCTATTTTCATAAAATCGAATTTCAAAATATCTATGTAGATTTAAAATTTTCGTGTTTCAATCTGTCATATAGCTATATCATAAAATACCAATATTATAACAGTAAATCAATAGCATTCAATATTATTCTTTAAAAAATCCTGGATATTGTATGTGTGTGTAAACAAGTCTTAAATTTTAACAACTAAAATGTCACTGTATATTCTAAAATTAGATTTTAAATTATAAATTTAAAAAAAATTGAATTGAAAAATTATTTATATATACGTTGAACTCACTTGACAATCTTTATTATTAAATGAAACTTTTTCATGAAACTATATTGCATAACAGATTTTGTGTGGAAGAGATTAGGGAAACAAGATTTGAATTTAGAATAAAGAAAAACATCTGGCCATTATAAGCACCTGTTCCTTTTGTTGCGCTGCTGCATTACAGCATTTATTTATTTTGACATAATGTTGTAGGTTAGATTTAAAAACAAAACAAAACAGAAAAAGGATTTCGAGTTTCTATTATAATAAAACAATCCAGAAAAAGTTGAAAAGCTGTGTCTTTATCGGGGGAAAAGATAAATAAAGAAGGAAGCATAAAATGAAGTCTTTCTGATGTTTTTTAGGTGGCTCATCATAAAAAAAAGCGTTTTGATGAACAATCCTAAATTGTGAATTATCGAAACATTTTTGAAAATATTAATTTTATTAAATTCCAGTGGAATATTGGTTTTAAAAACATTTCTTAAATGATTTTTAATATAAGTTAATCGTTATCATTAATTGTTGGTCATTGAGTTAAAGAACATGGAAAACTCAAAATTATTAGTATAAATTATTTTTGCCTATTCAAATGAAGTTAGATAAAGCCAATATCAGAGTGACCATGAATGTATATTTTGTGGCATAGTTTATCTTGCTCAAATATTTGAAGTAGATAACTATTCAACTACCAGTACTTTCCCGCGTCTTTGGAAGATACTGCAAGTTATTTCATTCTATGGACAGATGGCTGTTTCTTGTTGATTGAAAGCAATAGGTCTGGAATATATACTCGGAAATCGTTTTATTTGATATTATTACCCATTTATTAACTTTTTTTTATTAAAGAACAAAACTATTCAAATCTTTTTTCTTGTTTTAGAAACATTTGCATAATATGTAGGTTCTTTTATTCTGTTTTTCATGCATAATAAATAAAAAATATTTTGAGAATAGTTGCGATTATTTCCTTTCAACAATAGACAATAGTTCTTTTCAAATCTTCAGAATGGACTACTTTTTATTTTTAACCTAAATTGATTCTAAAAATTCCGCTGCTTCAAAACGAAATGCTAATCTAATTTAATCAATCAACTAGAAGGTTACCAAGTAGGATATTTGCTGAACAGAATAAAATATGAGCAGGATGAACATGAAATCATTTTTTGTCTTATTTTTGAGGAAATTTTGGTTGACAACAGCAACAAATTGAAATAATTGTAATTCTTTTGAATAAATAATAATAATTTTATATTTATTATTAAAAAGTTAAATATGCAGATTGGAATTCTTTGTTGCTAAAATACCAGTTTAATTTGTAAGTCATAAGCAAGATATCTAATCCATAAATGTAAAACTTCATGGTTGTTTTTTTAGTTTCAGCTCAAAGAATAATATTTTATTTCCAGTGCAAATTTACCCAAATTTATTAAACTGCTGTATATTTTATGCACCGGATTCAAACTATTTTTCTAGAAAAATAAAAAACACCAAAGAACACTTTGTTCTAGATTTAACAATTTTCAGATTTTTGGCCTTTTATTTATTTATTTATTTTAACTTTCTAATATTTAGAGTTCGGTTTTTTTTCACGTCTGTTTACATTTTTCTGCCAAAGCATTAGGCCTCATAATTCAAATAATAAAATGTGAATATTTTATTATATATTAAAGAAGATTTGAATATCATAGTTTCTAAAGCAATACGGCCATGAATGCAAAATACAAAACCTGTATGAAATCATAAAATATTTCTACAGTAAATAAATAAACACAGCGAAAATATAGTTATTATCATGCGCATTGCCATATCTGTAGAGTGAAGTTATTATGTTGCTTCATGATAATTATTGAATGGAATTTATCTGAATTCCGCCATTATTTGAATTCTGTTTTAAGTAGTAGTTAATAATAAGATATCTATGTATTTTATTACGTCAAATATTAAATCAAAGTAGCATTATGTAATTAAATTAGATGTTATATTGTCTTCTCTAAAAATTGGCATTCGCTTTAATTAAAATTTAATTTTTTAAAATTTTATTGTATCAATTTAAAAATTTCACACTTTTTTCTTGATCAAACATATGATCCAAGTTCTAGATTAGGACCCCCAAGTAAGCTTTATATTTATGTGGGAAAATATTAAATTAAAAGTGTTTGTATATCTGAAATCTCTAATGTCAATTAATTAATTAGATTGATTAATTAATCAGAGGCAAAGCCACGGCAAATTCATATAAATTGATTTATTATATCATTTCATTAGCTTATACGTATTTATTATAAGCTAATATATTCACTTAGAGGTAACATCCTGTTATTTGCTGAAATGCTTTAAAGCTGAATCGCCATCATATTAATTTGATAGCACTTAATTATTCACTGATTCATTAAACAAATTACTTAAATTTATATTAAAAGCTAATCAATTAAATAATTATTTTTATTACCAATAATAATCTTAATTTCTTAAATGATCCATTTAGAATTTTCCATCCGGTGTTTATTTTTACACTCCTTCTTAGCTATTTAAAGGATGAACGCTACAATCTCCGTAAACTATGATAACGATTAATTAATGCTGCTTAAGAAGATAATTATACTAGGTATTTAAATCGCCTGCTAAAGTAGCAAAATTCTTTATTCTGCAAATTAGAGAAAAGAAATCCCCCGTGAAAAATTAACCTGCAATCGGGTTTTTATGCGCTCATTTCAAGCACATTCAAATAATTACGAAATAAAGATAACCGTAATTTTACATAACACGGATCTTAATTCTAAAATTTATCAAGTAATGTTTACCTGATGAATAAGAAAAAAATAATTTCTAATAAATAAAGATTTTGCTATTATCTAGCCAAACAATAATTTAAAATTTAATATATTTTAAACACGTGCGTCTGGTTGAAGGGTAGTGTAGGCAAAATTGATTAATACTCAATAACTTTGTTATACAAAATGTCCTTCTGTTACTGTGATGGGGAATACCACTTCATGAGTCATTCTCATTATCTGACCATGTTTAAATATCAAGAAATCCCTTACAAAATAGTTCTTGTCAACTTCAAAAAGGGCGTTAATCTCTTAAAAAATTAAAATTAAAGATTATTGAGCTTGGTCACTCTAATGTAAATAATATTCACAGTACTTTTTCATAGCTATAGCATTAGAGATAAATTATAAAATTAAAAAAAGTTAACTAATTTAATGTTATCTGTTTGTTTTGGGGTCTCTGATGTGTGATTAACCTTAAACCCATCCAGTTGATTAATTCGTTTACTGAATAAAGAGGAGGATGTGTCTGAATGATGCTTTATTTTCAACATCTATCACAGGAATTAAATAACTAACAAAATCAAACTTCTAATCAATATTACGAAACATCTGAGAAAACCGACTCTCCGTTGCTAATTTCTGTTGAACAGATGAGAAATTAATCTCCTCATAAATTATTAATTAATCTTTATAACGACGGCAGACCAGAAGTGACTGTATAATTCATAATACATTACACTGAAAATGTACATAATTTACACTCCCCCATATTTCTTTCCAGATCTAACACCCATCCTACATATATTGATATAAATCCATTCTGAATAATCCCTGGAGCAATATCAATCACCTCCATTGATATCATAGCCAAAAGGACTCTGGAATCTCATTAAGAGGACGAGAGCAATGGTACCATGTTCGTCAACATTAGTCAAGTGGAAACATAGAAATATTGACAGCTGAATAATATGCAATGGATTGTGAATTAGAATTCTCTGTACCATGGTACATTTCACAGCAGTATATATTGCTTATCTTATCGTAAAGTTTCACTAGACGTTCGATCATGAGTTTAATTGTTGATGCTACTAAACTGTTGCTGATGATAAAGTGACTGATATGTAACGTGTAAATAGAATTTCTGCGAGAAAGAAATTCATAAAAAAGGGCCTGAAATTCACAAGACTATTTCCGCCTAAGACATTACAGGTATGATTTTTTATTTATAAAACTCTTATTTAAAATACAAAAAAAAGTCTGATATATATTTTGACCATAAAGTAATTAAACCCAGTTCAGTTTTTGTGTTAGTTGTTTTTTAGTGTATGAGCCAGATTTGGCTATGTTGCGTAAATTATATATAGAAAAAATCTATTAAGCGAGCAAATTTTCTCATTTTTTATAATTTGAGATTCTTAAAATACATTCATTTTATGAAATTAAAAAAAAACTCAGTTATTTTAAAAACTTTACCCCTAGACTATTGTAAGAATTTGTAATAATGTTTTTTGAAAATATTAAAACTTTTTAAAGATTAAATTTTGATATCTTTAATTTTAATAATTAAATTAATTAAATTAAATATCTTAAGACTGAACAAATTAAGCGCTAATTTGAAAACCGAAAAAAAAAAGGCAATCGATGATGGGGCTTGACCTATTTTACAATTCTTGGCCCTTAAACTGCAAATCTTTATATAATATTTAGTACATGCGTTTGTATTTATTTTTTTTTCAAGCTGTGATAATATGAATTATTCTACTAGGTAATGTGTTAATGCATGTTTACACAAAAGCATAAAATGATTATATATATTAAAACTTTCTGTCTACTTCTTTTTAATCTTACAGTTTTAATTTGATTAGAATAGCGTGAACTAGTAAAGTAATTTATCATTCAAAGAATGCCAGACAACTGGAGATCAAATAACACAAAAGGGTGATCTTTATCTCCATCGTACAAGTGCTACAGTCTCGAATGAGCTAGCAAACGATAAAATAACAAATTCTTCCTTTTTGTTCGGATAAAAGAAATATTTACTTTAGCAGGAGAGTTCAAGCGTTATATCAACAAATCTTCGAAGCATCAACCGTTGGCGCGTGGATGAAGTTAATTTTTTAAAACGTTTTCCATTCCAGCTGAGTGAACAATTAAAAAGTATCACTTAAAACTGAATGCAGTCTACTGACAGCATGTAGTTCAAAGCAATTCGGCATTTTAAGCTCACTATAAGCATAACTAATTTAAGTGCAGAACGGTGGCTGTTGTAAATTGAGGAAGGAACATTTTGCTATTGAAATAGAAACGAAACTATCTCAAAACTCGAGTTTAATTTGGAAACAGAAACCAATTCAAATTAGACCAACTGTAAAACACGAATGGAACACTGAATTCACGGTTCGGAACTTTTGAGTAACGGGCCAAATGTCACAGTGAATGAGCATAATGTGGTAGTTATAATGACCTTTCAGGCTGCTTATGTAAGGAATGAATGCAATTAGGAAGTAAATCTGAGTTTGCCTATGCGCGTTTGTATAAGGTTTCCAGTAATTAATTAGGATTCGGATTCGTAACCGGGTAGATATTCAAGTCTACTGGGTGCACTTTAATTTGATAAAATTTGTACAGAAAACGGCTCATTTGTCTTCGCTTTAATGCTGGATTTAAAAGACTACTGCTAACTCACAATGAAAAATTCGAATTTAACGAATATTAACGGACAATTGCGAAGGCGGCTTAATTGAGGAAAAACATGTTTAACGCTAGATGCATTAAATGATTAAAATGCTCGCTTTCAGTATTTTCTCATAAAAGCTTCATTTTAGAATAAATAATAATATTCCTTTTAACATTGCATTACTTTTTATTAACATGTATCTGACAAATTCTATAAATAGTTCCATTAACTCTTTATTCATTAGACGTAATTAATTTTAATTTATTGCCTGTGCTTTCGGTAGAAAATAAAAAAAAGTTTTATAAATGCTTTTTTTCCATCCTTTTTTCATATAAATGTATTAAAATGTAGAAAGTACATTTTTAAAATAAAAATCTGGTGATCAAAGATAAAGCAATAAATATTGAAGAATTTTGCTACATTTATAATACATTTTGGTATTTAATTTATATTTTAAAATTTTCTTTCTCTTAATATTTATAAGAGCTGTTTCCTTATCGAATTGCCTCCAGGATCTCAACCCTTTCGATTTCTGCTTTGCCCTTTCGATTTCTGCTTTTTAATCTTTAATCTATTTTATTAATAATATAATTAATAAAATATATTAAAGAATATAATTTGTTTATTAATTTCAAATAAATTATATTGTAGTTATAATAAATTATATTGTAACTTTTAATATACTTTATTTTATTTAAAATTACTATGAAACTATGCAATCTATTTTTCTCAAATTCAAGTCAAATGGCGTTTCAGCGAACTACAAGGTGGCCAGAAATAAAACACCCCTACTCTGACCTCCATGGATATCGAACTACTCAGTGTAAAGGCTCAAAATTTTGTACACATACTATTCAAAATATGGGGAAACGGATTTCACGAAAAAAAAATTAGTTCCTGAAATCACCGATAGGTGGCGCTGCACAACTGGAACTATGATCAAAAGACACAAATAATAATAAAAATTAAAATGTTTATGCGGAATGGAATGCTTCCATGCTTCCTTTTTAATTTTTCTGCCCCTTATGGAAAATAAAAATAGTAAAGAAGCTAGAACTCCCGTTGTAACTGCAATTTCATACTGTAACCAGAAAAATTTGCATAAAGCATGGTTAGAAGCCATGTTAAAAGGTGGGGAATGTCATTCTTATTAGTGATGGCTGTCACGCTGCCAGAACGCGCTTTGCTTGTGAAGTTGTTTTACGAGAATAAAGGAAATGCTCCAGCAGCACTTCGAGAGTTTCGCCGACTTAAGGATTTGCGTAAGGGACCATTGCTTCCACAAGCTCTCAGGAGAATGATCGCTCGATTCGAGGAAACTGGACATCTTGGAGTTCAGCCTGGTCAAGGACGCAAACCGGTTCGTTCAGATGTCGTTGAAGATGTTGCCACCGGTATTGTTGAACAGTCAATGGATAATGTTTTAGGCTGCAGTAGTGCACGTGCAGTGTCACGACACTTGGGTGTTCCCTATAGCACAGTGTGGAACGTACTCAGAAAAATGGTGCATTGTTTCCCGTACAAAATCCGCCCTAATCAACAATTGCTGGCCACAGACAGGGAGATGCGACTGACCTTTGCATTGACATTTCTTGCTAGAGTTGAAGTGGATGCATCGTGGCCGTGGCAGATTCTGTGGAGCGATGAGGCCCATTTCCACCTCAGTGGAACAGTGAACACCCATAACTGTCGCATATGGGACACGACAAACCCCCGTACCTTCCAAGAGATTCCACTCCACTCACCGAAAGTTACAGTCTGGTGTGGATTCACAGCCACATTCATCCTTGGACCGTTCTTTTTCGAAGAGGTTACTTCCAATGGCCTTGAGACATGTACCGTGACGGCCAACAGGTACAAAAGGATGCTCGAAACATTTGTTGTACCCCATTTGCAGCAGCGCCAATGCCTTGACACCATTACTTTTATGCAAGATGGAGCACCTCCACACATTGGACTCCCTGTGCAACAGTTTCTTCGCCAACATTTCACCACTGACAGAATAATCAGTCGCGCGTTTCCGACAACTTGGCCATCTCGTTCACCGGATCTTAATCCGTGTGATTTTTGGCTTTGGGGACACTTAAAAAACCTTGTTTATCGAGAACGTCTGATAACCTTGGCAGATTTGAAAGAGAGTATCAGTCTGCATGTGAGAAGCATCTCAGATGACCAGTTACGATCCGCAGTTGAACAAGCTGTCCACAGACTTCACATTTTACATCTTCAGGAAGGGAACCATATTGAGCAGCATTCCCTGCATCGATAACGTCCTTGTTTCATGTATGCTTGGTACTTTCAAATAAAATGTGTTTAAAACGTGTTTTTGTGTCTTTTCAGCATACGTCCAATGGTACAGCGCCACCTATCGGTGATTTCTGGAACTAAATTTTTTTTTCGTGAAATCCGTTTCCCCATTTTTTGAATAGTATGTCCACAAATTTTCAAGCCTTTACACTGAGTAGTTCGATATCCAGAGAGGTCAGAGTAGGGGTGTTTTATTTCTGGCCACCCGGTATATAAATCTGAGAGCTTAATTGATAATTGATTAGCCACTCAATCTAACTACTAATTATTAATTCAATTAGATTAATTCGATAGTTAATGATTCTGAAAATATTAAACTCTTGCATTATTCTCGGGAAAACAAATTTGTACAGAACTGCAAGATTCTAACACAAAATGAGTAAGTGAGGAATAATATTTCGGTTTAATACTTCTTTCAAAATGGTCCGAATTGCCAATCTATTTGCAATACAAAATAAGTAATCAGAATTTTTCTGTTTGATCTAACGCAAAGCATCCAAAAGCCAAAATCCGATATTCTTTTATTTGCTCAAATTGACAGTTGATTTAATTCTGAGGTTGTCATAGCAAGACGTATATAAAATAGAAAAATAATAAACCCCGATTGGTTATTCCTTGAGAAATCAAACTATGAGAATTTCAATTTCTTCACAGAAATTGTCACGATTAATTGTACAGTGGCTTAATTATTTTTAAAAGCTTGGTTTTAAAGAGTTTAAAAACTGAATTTTTAAGATTTTTTAAAAGGATAAATTATACACAAAAATATACATTTGTTTTCTTCATAAAAAATCACAAAGTAGAGTTATTTAAAAATACAAAGATACAACTTCCGTCTTTGATACACAAAAATAGTTGAAAGTAATTTGATAAAATTCCTTTTAATATGAATCAGGTTCTCATATTCTTTTTGAGACGATAATAATTATTTACTTTTAACTCAAAGTTCTTAAAAACAATTCAAATTCTTCAGATTCTAAAAATTCTTTTTTTTAAACCCCTTTCTTTTAAAGCACAGAGGTGTGAAATAAAAGTGAATTCAACGATTAACAAGTTTGAAAGCTCTTGAAGTATAATTAAGATTTTTTTGCGGTAATTAAACAGATTTTACGAACTTGAGAATTAAGTGTCGTGAGAATCGTCTATTCAGCAAGCTTCTCTTTTTAAATAAAGTTAATCTTCATTTTCAGAGAATTTTAATAATATTAAATATGTGTATGAAGAGAGGTGGGAAAGCAAATAAAAACATGATTTATTCAGCGTGAGATGGATTTTTTTCTCCTCCTAATAAATTTTTTAAAGAATTCTTATATCCATGATTATTTAAACAATACGAATTATTCAAAGAACACACTCTAAGAAAATTGCACAAATTATGAATTCAAAACGAGGAAAAAGAAATAATTAAAAAAAATCTTAAAAGATGAAATTTAGTAACTAAATTCAATGAATTTAATTAACATCTTTTTTTCCCGGTAAAATGAAATATTTACAAAAAGAAAGGAAAGTAAGTATATTTAAACATTGTTAAAAAGCGCCTATGTTCTTATACTCACAAACACACATAAAATGTTACAGAAGTTATAGGTATCTAATTCGTATTTTATTATTTACAACGCATTTTTTAAATGAAATTTGATAATTTTTTTTAACAGCTCATATTTGCTGAAAGACAAGGATGTTCTTCCTTAATTTCAGAACTTTCAGTTATTATTGTCCATTATATTGTTATTGGTAACACTACAGATATTAAAATTTCTTTCACAATCGCTTTATATTATATATATATATATATATATATGAACGGATACTAACACATTTATCTGTAAACGTAACAGATGTATTTAGATAGTAAATCAAGTACCCGTTTTCATTTGTTTTAGTTGTTGACATCAGTTGAAATTTACAACTCATCAGATTATGTACTGTTTTGACATTTATTTTGGAGCAGATGTTCAGATTTTATGCAGAATAATGATTAGGAGTCGTGCATTAATTATAAATTGTGAGTTTTAGAGCTAGTGTTAAAAATACAAATAATCTGTACACTACAATACAAGTGTCATTAAATCTTTTTGGAGATTTCCTAAAATTATTGAATAATTTGGTGAATATTCTTAAAAATAACACCATATTTAACTAGTTCTTTTTGTCGGAAATTTGTTGTAGTATAAAATTGTTTTTAAAGAAAAAGTATTTTTTGTTTAAATAAATATTCTCCATAGATCTTTAGAATAATATAAAAATAAAAAATTTATATTAATCACTTAAATTTGTTCTAATGAACAACTACACCATTTTCACTTTTATTGGAATTCAGAATCTTTTTTGAAAATAGTGCTTTAATTGAGAGCGACTTTTTAAATTTAAAGGAGCTAGCAGCTAACAAAATAAATATACATCCAAAGCCGATCTTGGGTAATGTGAATTCTACAAAGCTCCTTGAACTTTTACGAGGAAACGATTATATTTAGGAAAAAAAAACATACTGACTAAATTATTTCTGTATGGGTTTCTTTTCACATATCGAATTGAAAGGTGTTTTGAAGAAAAAGCACCTGCGTTTGCACCGGAATGAAAATAAATTCTTAAGCCTACAAAAAGCAGCGAGCTTTTCTATATAAGAGGTATTGAAATTAGTTGCAATATCCCACTGCACCATCCTGACATTTATCTGGATTCAAATTCTTTGTTGAAGGACGGGGAGTATCTGCACAAAAGGGCGGCGGGAGAGGAGAGAGGAAAAGGATGAGGGGGAGGGGGGAGAGAAAAGAAAAAATGATTTTTCCCCTCCACTTTTTATTTAACATTTCCCCTCCTCTACAGGAGTTACGACCTATAGAGATTGTTTACTTTGATTTCCCACAGAAAACGTCGTTGCTGTCACCGAGGTTTTCAACACATCCTTTATGTGTGATTTTCCGTCTTTTCTCATAGCAATTTATGGCGGGTCGTCATAAATGGTGTGTGTAAGAGTTTTTCTAAAAATGACGACAAAATCGATGTTTATGGCCGAGGTTCTCAGTCAAGTTCGCGCTTGATATGCGGAAATAAATGATTTCTTATCTGAAAAAGGCGCTGAAAAATATATTTACAAGTGACTTACTAGGTTGGGTGTGTAAATAAATAATACCAATAAAGGTTGTATCTATAAGAAAATTTCTCTTTTGCATTTAGATGTAGCAGTCACATTTTTATGGTTTTTATTTAGTTTTTATGCTTGGACGTGCACATTGAAATACGTACATAAATAGAGCAAACATTTTATACATATATATGAATTCGCTTTCTCTGCTAAAAGTAATCATTTAATGCTTCCTTTTATGTTCAATTCGATTACTACCACTTACACTTTTTTATTTTATTTAAACACTGAATTGGCACGTAGCATAAACAGATAAACTAAAAACTCAACATTTTCAAAAAACGAAGCTTTCCGATTTCTTTCTTTCTCTCCCTTTTTTTCTCCAAATAAATAATTTTTTTAGCAGAATCAACATATATGGATTATTGACTTGTTTAAAAATGAATTTCTGCCTTGCAAAGTTTTAAAAGAGCGATGATTTTAAAAAAAAAGTGGTTAAAGGAATCAAATTTCAGGAATCAATACATAATTTATTTAAAAAGGAAAGAAATTGACATTTTTTTTAATGTTCCTCGATAGTGAGGGAAAATTTGGTTTGATTTGGTTTGGTTTGGTTTTATGGAGCAAAATCCACATTTGGTAAAAAAACCCACAAAAAGCCACATAAAAACACACATGATTTGAACAAGTTTTTCAAACTTTCATTTCAAAGAGATAGTAGGTTAAAAAACAACTTTGGAAAAATGGGAGAAAAAAGTCAAATGAGCTTATCAATGCCAATGCCATAATATATATATATATATATATATATATATATATATATATATATATATATATGTTTTGATGTGGATTACCTTTTATCTAGTCTTTTAATTGAGTTTAATAATTTCCTAATTGGTTTCGTCTATATTTTTTAAAACGTAGGCATAGTACAAAAATATGTTTAAGTGAAAGGGAGCTGTGGCAATGAGAATAAATTGGTGTAGGTTCTGAATTTAATAGATGCTTATATGCCAAGAGGGAAAATTTGAATGAGTTTGAGAATTGACAGGGAAAAAGAGGACTTAATTAAACATAAACCGGAATATTTTTTCTGAAGATTTAATTTTAAAAAAATGGAAGAATACTAGAGTGATGGTGATTAAATGGCAATAATCACCAAAGCGTTACAGATACCAAAAATGGTTCTAAACTCATACAGTTTATTTCGTCTTCAATCAAATGGTGCTTAATTTCAGGAAATAGATAACACTAGCATTGTTGCTTAGGAGTCACGATCCATACAATCGAGAGAAAAACCGGAACTTCTAATTATTTCTCCATCCGCTTTTGTCTTGCATTGAATAAAATGAAAATACTAATAGCGAATTATTTTTCAGGATGCGGCGAATTAAAATTGAGTGGAAAAGTGCCCCACACCATTCTAATAGCTAAAAAACAATAAAACTTATCTTTCCAATAGCTAAATGAATTTCCAAAGGGGATTTAAACATAAAGGGACAAAAATATCGGCATTTTGAATTAAGCTACAAATATTCGGCTGGATTGGGTTGAATTGGCGACATCTTAAATTGAGAATCCAAATGAGATAAATTATACGATCTTTTTTCAGAAATAAGTTTGTAGACAAAATGCAATTACGCGTCAATTTTCGAAGTTTATTTCTACAATCAAAACGATAAACAACCCTTCCAAGCAATTTAGCCAATATCACCAAATATAAATCTTAAATGGCTCTTGCATTCTTTATTCAAAGATAAGAATTCGAAATGACAAGTTAATAACATATCTATTCAGAATTTTGTTTTGTATTTATAAGAGTAGATCAAATTTCTTTTCAAGGGAAATAAATAACAAGGAGTAATAACATATAAAAGGATAAATATCAATTTTTTATCTTATAGGAATCTGATTTCCGACTCTCCATTAAGGATATTTGACGTAAAAGGAAATTTATTATCGGTTATTCAAAGGACTTGCAATTTATGATGAAGGATAAATCCTTCATGTTGCAAATCAAGAAAAGAGTGAGAAATGATTAAATTGTTGAACATATGCACATTATAATGTGTTTTTAAATGAAATTGTTGCCCATACTTACATTATGGGTGCTCATAGCTTATGTTTATAGATGTGTTGTGATTCTTTAAGTATGAAAACAATTACTAACATTCTAAGAAGTTGCGAACCTTCAGGTCTCTGCATTTCCTCCAAATAAATCAAATAATGCTGTAAATATCCTAAAAACCAATTTTTCAGAATTTTAGGAATAATTTTCAGAAGTATTATCTTTTTGACTTTTGAATTGTTTTCCAAATGGATTAAAATTTCCCAAAGAGATATTGAATATTATTTTTTAGATAATTTTCTTGCTTATATTGAATATAATAGCCTTTTTTTGTAATTCATCTACTTTTATTTTTTTGATTACATTTATAATACATTAAATATGAAAGAAAGTAATTGGTGCTTTTCGGGGTATAGTATTCAGTTTGGAAATATTTCGGTTTCGCACTAGGCTGAATTTAAGACGGTTCACTTAAAATTTAGATGCGCTGTGATGTTTTAAGTATGAAAGCAATTGCTAATAAAGTTTTAAGAAATTGTGATTCTTCAGGTTTCCTCATTTTTTTTCTTCAAATAAGTAAAATAAAGCTCACAATATCCTGTAAGCTAATTTTTTATAGTTCTCAGAATAATTTTAGAGGCATTATCTTATTGAACTTTTGAATTGTTTTCCACAAGGATTCAGATCGCACAAAGAGATATTGTCTATTATATTTTAGATAGTTTTCGTGTTTGTATAGAATACCATTGAAATTTTTATAATTCATTTATTTTTATCCTTTTTATTACATTTGCAGTTCATTAAATATGGAAAAAGTAATTGGCGCTTTCCTGGGTGGAGTAATTAATTTGGAAATATTTCGGCTTCGCAACAAGCTAAAATTAAAGACGGTTCGCTTTAAATGTAAGAAGCGAGTTAAGTCTTCATTAACTGTTAATTTAGAGCTAAACTAATGTTGGCCCAAATATTAAAATAAACTAAACAGTTAGGTTGTACCATGCTAGGATTAACCATGTATATAAATTTATAGTAGCATTAACGTTTCGAATAAATATTAGAAAATTATTATTATTATTTTAAAGAAAGTTTTTAAATATCAGGAAATGCTTTTGAATGTTTAGATAAGGGAGGCCTAAAGCTTTATAAGGGAATGAATGTGATGTGTTTTTATTCTACTATTCCAATTTTACTATTTCCAAGGAAGTGCAAAAACGATTTTTTTGTTAATTAAAAAAGATTTGATGGAAAAATAGTGCACATAAATTTATGATACGGAAATAATGGATTGCAAATATTAATTTGCTAGTTTTTGCGACCCAATTTTAAAAATTAATAATGATGTACAAAATTATACGTAATGACATATTTATTAATTTGCTGTCATCAGTCAATAAAAAATATTTAAATGAGATACGACATCTTGCGATGTTTATTAGTAAAGAAATATTCAAAAATTTTCTGAATAAAACAAATTAGTTTTAAGCAAAATGTGGAAATTTTTAATCATAATACCGGGATGAATTACAAAAATGCAAGAATTCTGTGCACTGAATTTGGATCATGTTAATTTTTTGCACAGTTTCCTAGTAGCTTAATATTACATCTCATTTTATTTTCAAAGGAAACAATTTTAATTAGAAACATGAAGGAATTCAAATTTTAATAATTAACATTACAAACGGTCAGTTTTAATCAAAAGTAATGACTTTTTATGCTTTCGTAAAGAATAAACACACGATAAACAGTGTCGCTATCAAAATGAAAACTTCCAAAGAATTCCATCTTGCAGTTCTAATTTGGAATTAAAAGACTGAAATTAAAAATCTTAATTATACCAAGACCTTAATTATGAAGTAAAAAAAGAAAGAAAAAAGATGAAACACTGTTTATAGACTTTACTTCAAAAAATACAGTAAAATTATTTTGAAGTCTAATCCTTCTGAAAAAAGCAAACATATTAAAAAAATCCTTACAATACCATAATTTAATCTTGCTTTTCTCATTTCTTGCTTTATTAAAACTAATAATAGAAAACCCTTATTATTTTCTAACAATGGATTGAAAGGTTGTTTTATTTTCACATCATCAGATAATTTTTAATTACTCAGACTTTGAAAAGTAAGCAAATACTCTATTTTGGACTTTAAAATAACTTCAGATTTTAATATGAAGATTCCTTTGACGAAATGTTTCCATTTTTTTGTTTGATGCTGTAAAAGAGACAAAATTAACCATAAATGTACTTACCACCCTTCTTTGATGAGATATGAACCACTTCAGCCAATAGAAAGATGCAGAAGAGTGCAAATATTTTACAGGAGTACATTTTCATTCTGCGAAAAAAAAAAGTAAAGAGTTAGACAACAGTACATGGCAAATAAAAACTCTAAATAAATAAAAAAATTGGAATATAAGTTCAAAATTTTTTATATGATTATAATCCAGCAATGTTTCTTAAAAAAAATCGACGGACAGATATTCTCGAACTTATAATAATAAAAAACCATTCAGGGTATATTTGTCCAAAAACGCTTGCTATGGCTCCCTAGAAGTGAAGGCTTTTTCCACAGGTACGCCGAAATTTAAATTTTGATAATTTTATAAACTTTATACCAAACCTGTATCAAAATTGCTGACTTCAGATATTTATTGCAAATGAAAAAAAAATACATATTGAAGTTTTGCACAGATAATTTTTTAAAACGTTCTGTGCAAAACTCTAACAAGTTCTGTCGGCAATGGAAAAATTCTGGGGACACTACTGTATTAAGTGTTTTTCGAAAACTTTGCAATTTATAAAGCATTACATATTTTTACAAAAACATCACAGATGAGAATATTGTTTTCATTTTTGTACTGTCTTCAAGCTACACTGGGAATGCACAATGATCTTAACTGTTCTTTGTTTAGAAATTGGTAAATAATATGCATGAACATATTTCTGCAATTAATAAGAACTTTATAGGAGGAAAGAATTTTTCCCTTGGTATTAATAGTACATATAAGAGGATAAGTTCTTTGCAGTTGGGGAAATGATTTTTTGCCATTAGCTTTAACAAGAGCTAACGTGTTGATGGTTGATAAGATTTTGAGAAATTCTCAACCAAAATCAAATACATAAATGACGAGAGTAAATTATTGTTTTAAGCCATACAATTCTGATAAATGTCCATCAAAGGCAAGAAATGTGGAAAAGAATGCAAGTGGCTATTTTAAAGTTGACATTAACATTATCTAATCTGTGCCAAACATCTGTCAGTGGCGAAGACAGATGCTAACATGAAATCTACGCCTATCTGCTTCTACAGAAACTAGATTCATTCAATTTTCCGTAGGTGGTACTAGTAAGAAATATTCAATATTAGAATACTCGGTGAAAAAGAAAGACATTTTTATCTTTAATCTCAATTTCAGACAGATCATTACTTGTTTCTACAGTGATATCACAACACAGAATTTTTGCTATTTAAGTGACTATACTAATTTTATATTACATTAACAGAGCCTGATAGTAAGTTTTAATTACATACTTAATCATCTGAAAGCAGATGATCACATAGTAGATTCTCCAGAAAAGCATTAAATGTAAATTATATCATGCCTCTAGTCGAAGACCATAAGAATATTTTCGATAAAACTAATCATTGATATGTCTGAATGCCTTCTTAATAGAAATTCATTCTTCCTGACTTATCATACTTAACGATAATTCAGGTTGAAATGAAAATTTCCTCAAGAGTTGAGCTAAACTCATTTAGTCGACGGTTTGAGCGATCGGAAATGAATTTTAACCAGAACAACTCTCGGATGGACTGGAGTTAACTGAAAGCTTTAACCAATCACCAAAGTTTGATTCAGTGGGAGTACCCAATCAGTGACCGAAGCAGCTGCATGCGTTTTGCTCATTAGGGCCACTCTTTCCGATTTCGATGGATAATTACCTGCAATCGATTTGCGTCATTTAGGTATAATTCTTATCATCACTTCGAGATAAAAATGAGTTTCCTATTTTGGTAACTACTGTTTTTTAAAAAGAAGATTTGTCAGAAGATTTAGTAAATATTTTCTATGTGTTTTTTTTTAAATCCGGCAAGTCACCTTTTACTGACACATATTGGCAGAAAAACTGATATTTAATAAAACTGTTTTTTATTTTATTACTTTCTATGTATGTGCTTTTCTAATGAATTATTGGTTTCTTATTAATACAACTAATAGCTGTTTGGATAAAATAATTTGTAAACTTCCAGACCATATACTGGTATTGCTGTTTAGTAAATCTACTTTTTAATATTGACTTTTAGATTGAAATATGCGTGTTAATGAATTAAAAACTTAAATCAAATATATAAGTTGTTATTACTAAAAATTCATCTATATATTTTTAAAAAAAATCAAATCTAATTCCTATTTCAAAATCACAAAACTACATCCATACACGCAGTTCAAAAATCATTTGAAATAATCAACATGTTTTATTTATCTTCTATCATTTAAAGTGGTAATTATCATAAATAATAATTTAAACAATTGAAAATGTTTTTTTTTTTGCTTTAAAACAACGGTTAGTAAAATAATTTTTTGCCCCTTTTCCCTAGGAAAAATGGGTAAAGTCTCGCCATTTTCAATGAAAATGTTTAGGCTTTTAAAGTTTTATCACTAGGCACAGTTTCATTAAACTTTCAGAGCATTTCTACGTTGTTTTTTTTCTCGTTATATATATTTTTTAATGATTTCAAATTTTAACTGCTTATCGCATGAGTTTTTATTTTTTGTTTTTCATATTCAAAATTTAACTTATCGACACTATCCATGAGCAGTTAATTAATAAGGCATTAAAAATGCAACAATCTGCCAGAATTTCTCCATTTTTCAATTTAAATGAATGAAAATGTCTTTCTGACAATACGAAAAGCCCCGAAGTATTTTATTCAACAGAACTATATCAAATATGTGAAAAATATTCCCACAAATATACGTTAGTCTTGTGTCCCCTTTATGAAAAAACAAACAACTACTGATGTAATTGTCTGAGTAGAGTTGATTAATTCATTCAGCGTTAACAACAGCTGTCTTCTTCACAATATAGCAATCATTGTCTGACGCGATTCTCCCACAACTCCCAAGGGGAGAGACCCACAGTGATTGATGAAAGCGGGAGTTTCCTCTTGTTTCACGCGCCACTCTTGGGTGTTGTTTTCGGCTAATTAAAATGATGAAAATATTATAACCAATTCATTTTCAAGAATGCTCTTGAGAGCAGACAGCTTAGTAAAGCATTGCTTGTTAGTATTAAGCATTTAAATACGTAAACGTTTTTATTAGTGAATGCAGGAAACAGGCGAAAAAATTGACGAAGTACAATGGGATGAGTGATGGAGATGGAAGTTTCGCTACCTCTGTATCTTACTATAAATGGAGAAAATGTTTCAAATATTAAAATTATAATGTCTTGATTTGCTTTACCCTTAATCTTACCTCCCCCTTGCGAAAATTATAAAAATAACGGAACGGAACTAAAGTACGAAAACTGTTATAGCCTTCTGCTGGGACTAGAAATCCTTAAAAAATTACTCTATTTAAATGGTTTGAATAGTCATGGCTATTGGCTAAAAGTTTACAATATTGGGAGAACCAAGAGGGATTAAAAATCCTTAAAATTCAAATTAATATATTAAGTAATTGATTAAATTCAGATTAAAATATTTAAGCTTAATTCGCAGCAAAAATGAAACATCAGAATTTTATGAATTATCAGATTGAGGTGTCTTGGTACATCAAGGTCCGAGCGAAATATTCAGGTCTAGTTTCCATTTTTCACGAAATTTGATAAACTTTCAAGAAAGTTTATCAAAAAAGTTATCGAAAGTTTATCAACTTCGTGATTATGTAATTTTTTAAATATACTTTTTAAAAAAGGTATTTAATAATACATTACAAATTCAGAAAATAGTAATAAGGACCAGTAGGAGTCTCTCGATCAAAAAGTCTCATATATTTATATATTTGCCATGTTTTGAGTTTAGCTTCGTAATACAGTGAAAAAAAATCGACTATACATTTTGGACATTTTCCTGTCAATCTATTAGGTTCAATAAATCTATAGAAATGGATATTCCTATACAGATCTATGACTTTTTTGTGCAAATAACATAAATGAAATTAGATTTATCCCAAGTTACGTTTTTAAATTATCGGGTTCAGATAGACATGGACAGACTGTTAACCTTTTTGAAAATTTTGATTTAAATTGGAATTGGATCCCCAATTCTAGTGATAAAATAGCATGTTGGTCCATTCATCTAGCTCATAGCGTTTTTGAGCAATTGTATTCACATGCATGTGGTCATACAGCCAAATATCTTGTTTCAACCAAAGTTTGACACAGATTTACTGTTTTAGTGGGAAAATTAGTGATCAAATTTCATATATCTTGTTTGTACTGATACTTTGTGACCGACAAACACAGACAGAGATAAATCAAAAAACGGATTTTTCAAAATCAGAAACATCTAAACGAAGAGATCCATTAAAATGTCTTGATTGGTGTACTTGGTGATTACTGTACTTTTTCTGTGTTCTCTTCTTGTGCTTATTTTTTAAAACTTAATCAAATTATTTGATTATATGAATAAATTCTATTAGATAATGAGTGAATGCTGATTAATTTGTTGAGATTTTTTTATGCGAATAAAAAACAGGAAAACATTATTATTTTAAAACATTAAAAATAACAATGTTTTGGATGATTATTATCTGATTGTAAAAAAAAAAAGTGTAATCACAAATTCTCAAAATTATAGTTCACGAAACATTTAGAATTGAATATTTTATGAAATTACTGAAAAATTAGACTAAATAATTTGAAAAAGCAAATATAGAAAGATACAATTTCGATTAAGATGAAAACTGTATTAATAATAAGAATATAAACTTCTACATCGAATAAAATAAATTATATTCAATAATAAAAATGAAATATTACATGAAAAGTAAATTCCTATAACCAATGAATGGAAACTTCAGTTCACAACTCGATAAAAACAATGGAAAAAGCTTTATCCCAATTATAATAATTAATAAATTTGTAGTTTTCTGTTCGCGTTTGAGTGAAAGGTATTGTACCATAAACTGTGTATTTTCTCTTTTATCGCAGAAGAAATTTCAACAAGAAAGGATATAGAGCCCAATATTGAAGCTTTTGTTAGATTTAAAGGTTCTTGTTTGAAATTTTGAAAGACAGATCGTATATCGATAAATCGATATAAATGTGAAAAAGAATGACATTATATAGCAGTATACGGCAATTTTAAAGATTTTCTTAAGCAGTTATACCAGATAAATACATGGGGGATATAAAGTGATGATTCTAATGCCTTTCTTCTTTTTCAGATGTTTCGTTAGGAGAGAAATAATCGGTATTAGAAGATACTTCAAAGAAATCGATTAAAATTTCACAGAAAAAATTATTTTTTAATCGTTATCAAAACTATATTTATGATAAGAAGAATTTTTCATGCAATTTGAAAATGCTGTTATGTTACTGTTTGAAAAAGAAATAACGATAAAACTAGCAGATTTTATTTTATCTTCACATTAAAAAATATTGAACTATTTTGAAAACATTAATGTAAAGATATTTCACCGTACTGAGCGTTTAAGCACGCATCACGGAAGTAAAAATATACTGCCGGCTTTGAGTGCTGAAATATTCAGAACAAATTTAAAAGAATAATTTTTTACACGTTTAAATATTTAAGTTCTGTAATATTTGCAAAATTTAGATTCTAGCATGCCTTGATAAATGGATTATATCATATTTTTCCGGAAAGATTAAAAACAGTTAATATTTTAAGAAGCATATACGTGTTGGGGATCAGGTGTGTATATTTATGGGGGTGTATTTTCTTGAAAAATGTTCTAAAAATTGCAGCGCCACGAAAGATAGTGATACATTTTAGGATACTGTGAAAGAAAAAAAATTAGTTTTTTTTCCCACTGCTAGTAACTTAATATTTTCTGGGTTCTTATTTCCACATAAACAAATTCACATCGCGCATACACACACACACATACCTCAAAAAAAAAAAACTTCCAAAGTGCTCCGTATTTTATAAGGAAACCCACCTAACATTTTCTTCGAAAGGAAGGGGAAAAAATGAAAGTTTTGTTGCAATTTCCTCAGAGTTAATTTATCATCTTTCATCATCATTTTTACTTCTATTCCGTTGCACTGTCGACGCTTGAAGCGCAGAATTTCTACAGAGTTACTCAGCAACAAATTTACCGAGTTATTTATTAAGCAGTTCTGTAATAGTAGGATAACCCTTACTGCATTTACTGAAGATGACATATTATTAATTTATCGAAAGTAACCAAATTTTATTATTTTTAAAATCAAGAAAACGTTAAGATTACCCATTATCATCAGGGTTGTTTATCAAATCATATTGATTTGTAAAAGTTGTTTGTTACAGAAAGAAAAAAAAAAGTTGCTGTAAAATGGTGTACTACAAAATGTTCGCTTTCAACACTTGAGGGTAGGATCATTCAAAAGCGCCTCCCGCATTAGAAATGACTATGACTTAGCTATAAATAATGACAGGAAGTAAAAATTTGCACGCAATACGGAAGGAAGCTGAAAGTTTTGTTTGCGTGTGTAATAATTGCCATGTGTGACTTCTCTTGGTAACATAGGCATCATCCCTGGAGTAGTTCATTTATTTATTACATGAAGTGCTCTCTATGCTACTTTCAGTTCGCTTATTACCTTAAGCAAAGGAAAGAAGTCATAAGGCAAGTGCTTACAAACTATCCGAATGAAATAAAGGTACAAGATGTAGGCAGATTTCGGAAGATTTAGATAGAAATAGGCATGTTCTTTATGCGAACAAGGAACTAACGCCAATGACTGGAAAATATGTTTCACAGTGTTTAGCGTGAAATGAACTACTATATGTATGTTGCCCATAAGACTAGGAGAAGTCATACAGGGGAATTAATAAGTAAGTTGACAAACTTTAAAGTTTTCTTTTGTACAACATTCAAAAATCTTTTTTTCTTGTTATTTTTTAAGGAAGTTATCTATTTGCAATCGACTGAACTGTTTTGAATAATCTTGTATTTGTAGAGACAACAGATCGATTCAATGAAGAAGAAAGATGACTGTGATTTCCAGGTTTAATCTCGTTATATTAACGTTCTGTTTTCGGGAGTGATTTTGCATCGCTTATTCGGATGATAAGGACGACACCTGAGCTGGCATCTTTCTCTACAAGTTTGTTTAGTTTAATTATATTTAGTCCTATTTTGAAGCCACATTAGAGTTATTTTGGGATGAACCTAGTAATTTTTAACCACCCTTAGATGACGAGGGTGACGACCCCATCTTTAAATTTTCATGCCATATTTGATGGTAGTAATTTGGTCCCGATGGATATAAAAATGGCTAAAAGAGCAATTTGCGCTTCTTGAATAACATCAGTCATATTTCAACGCTTCTTAAAATAATTCTTTTAATAATTCTGTTTTATTTTAAATATAAAGTTTTATTATAGAGGACGACAAAACATTTTGGCATTTAGAATTAAATTATATTCAAATACATCAGTTACTTATAAATAAAATTATTAAAAATACTTGCAAGGATTATAGCTTTCTATAATTTTTTAACAAAAAACATATCCTAGAAAAAATTGAAATCAATACAGAAGAAAATTTAAATTTGTTAAGATTTTAATAACAGGCATAAGTAATTTCCCTTGGTCATACGGGAAAAATCTGTCCCTATTATGTTGAGATTTTTTAGGCGTAAGTCGAGCTCTTTCGCTGTTCTACACAGATAAGACATTAAGGCAGAGTCAATGATGTAACGCAGAGAAATAAAGATCCAAGGAAATGCTTCAGAAGATTTAGATAGTTACTTTCGGAAAATGCAGGCAGCTGTTGAAGCCTCATCAATGGTTGTGAATATGCTTCAAGGTATAAGAAGTGGAATGAACAATTAGATGGATATTACCAAAGTGACTAAGGGAAGTCAAATAGGGTAATTATTGATATCCCAAATAAAATTCTGATCTTTCCTTTGCATTGCGCTCAAAAATTTTCTATCTATTGTTGTAGCCCAAAAAAGTTGTACCCATATATAACCTGTGCAGTCGCTTTGAATAGTTATGTACTGTAATATCATGTTTAGAGAATTTTAACACCATACGAAATGATACGTTTCGAAGTTTTTTGCTTGTTATCAACTTTATTACGACTACGAATACAATGGTGGTCAGTAAAATAATAATAATATGTAAAAAAATATTTTTTTTACTAAAATAAATGATACATAATTTTTTTTATCATTTAGGCAGGAAAACACGGAATACAATGGCCAGCATGAAAAAGCGCATATAAATGAGGCATAAAATTCTGTTCAAAAATGATGACCGGTTTCATCAGGATTGGTTCTACCATTGTCGGGAAGGCTGACAAGAGGCAGAGTGAAAGAATGGAGAGCTATTGGGGAGGAAGGCTGGGGGAAGCAATGCTGCATACAAACACAATTATCTACGATGGGGTGAGAGGGAATAGTTAAAGAAAAAAAATAATGAAGGGAAATATGCGGGGAAAAAAAATTTCTCTTGAGCAAAGAAGAGTAGGCGTGACTGAATAAGGGGAATTTTCCCCATCATTTAAAATGTTTTCATGTTTATAAATTAAAATGCTTCATTAATAAATCGACTCGGAAGATTTTTTCTTAATTTGTAATATATTAGAGGGATCATTTGTCATCCCTATTTAATTTCAAGGAAAAGAAAGCGGCATATGTTAAAAAAAAAAAAAAAAAAAAAACCCACCCGAAATTTCTAAATCAAGCTGCGGAGTTTTTCATCTTATTTTTCAAACAGAAAATAGCTCATAGAAATAGCATTTATAAGAGTAATATAATTTTGACCTCAATTTAAACTTCAGTGATACATGAATAATTCACAATGCTATTTGGAGAAAAATTAAAAGTGTTTTCGATTTCACTGACTGATTACAATATATTTTTTAAATGACTGCCAAATTTAATTCAAATTCATGGGCAAAGAGACAAGCCATTCATCAAGTAAACTATTAGTCATTTTGACTAATAAATATTTTCAACTTTTTATGAAACGAACTGGCACATTAAGTGTATCCCTACCAGAGAAACAAAACTTTATCAGACTCCTAATTTTTATGCTTCCTAATTTTATGCTCCTTTTGTAACCTATGCGTTTAACTATAATATATTATCAATTTTATGAAATAATGCAGATCAAAGAGCTGACATTAATTTTAAAAAGTATATATTAGGCATGTGAGAAATGAACTATCAAAAGCCTCATAATGTTAAGGGAGAGGGGAAAGCATGCTTTTAAAATTTATCAAACTTATAAGAAAACTGATATCTTATACATCAGTTATTATTTACGAATTGAAATCTGGGTATTAGAGTTATAATGTTCTTAAAAAAATAAGAAAACCCTAAAAAATAGCTTAAAGCAACCATTTTTAAAAATTTCCTCATATTTTTGCAAAAATTCTTATTAAAGCAGATTATGAATCATATATATTATTTAAGCTTTAAAATAAGTCTGCTTGATAAATATTTCCTTTGATAAAATTTTATAAAAATTTTTAAGTATGGCTTTTCACATTCTTAGTTCTGAATTTTAAATAATGCTTTCATTGACTTTTTTTACGGGAAAAATATTTAAGTCATTTGCATGTGGCTCAACGAAGTAAAAAAAAACAACTTTTGTCAGCTGTTTTTCTGTTTTGTTTTATTTACGTGATTGTACGAGAGAAATTTACTATGGCACATAGTCACACTCTGAAATTATAGTTGAGATATCAATCGAAAGAAGTAGAAAAAAGAAAGAACCTTATCAAAATCATCGTTTGTACGATTTTCTTTAAAATAAAATAACCTTGAGATAGTGTAATGCTAAGGTGTAGATTTTGTTTTAAAAAATATAATTATATTTTCACTTTTCTCTCTTGTCATCCACCTAAAAAATTAAGGTCCTTGAGAATTTACTGCTTCAGTACATTATTAGTTTTATAAACCACCTGAAAGAATTAGGAAGTGGCAACAAATCTCTGAAAAAGGCAAGCAAAAGTGAAATCACCTTGAAACAAGTTCAAGGTGATTTGTGTGGAGCAATACCTTGTAATTTATACTCGCACTAAATGTTAATAAAATTGCACTATTTGAAAGTTTGTTTTAAGCTTATAACCATTTCTGTCATAGAAACTTAACAATCCCATCAGGATGTTGTACATCGTTCTGCATTGCATCATAGCTTATTCAGGAAGCTGTCAAATATTTATGACAAGACACTTTTATCCGATGGTCAAAAGTGTTATGATAAAAAGAAGATATTTTCCGAGACAAAATCATTTATTATTACAATGACCCGTTGTGAAAGCAATGTTGGGAACAATCGCGATTACTGGCGTTGTTTCGAGAGGTTAGAATGCTACAAAGAATTGTCTTGACCCATTCATTCCTTCAAGGCAAATGTAGGAGAACTAACTAGAGATAAAGCTTGTTCTTTTGTAAGTTGCTTTCAAAACAATGAAGAAACATTTTTTGTTATTTTGAATCATAAATCCGTGGAAGTTATTCTTTTTCTGTCCCCGAAAGTTAACATCATTTCTGTGATGCCAATCAATATAAAGGCAGCGTTAGAATGAAAAGGGATGAATATTTACTATAAAAACACGCTGTGATTTTCAGATAAAAATAAAATATTTAATGTAAAGTAAAAATTATGTAAAAATACTGTAACTATTTTTAATTTTGAAAATAGATTAAAAAAAACTATGCAAACAATCATTCCTTCACCAAACATAAGAAGATATCTCCTCTTTTCAATAATTTTATTTAATGTGGAAAAATATATAAAATTTCATTTGATTAAAAACTTGGATTTCTAATAATGATTTTAATTATTGTTAAATGAAGGTTAGGATCATGAAAATGTTTCATATTACTCCTAAGAAAATTTACAATATTTGTGAGCTAAGCAAAAGTTTAATTTTTTTTATATATATTTATTTATAAATGAGATAATTTTCATTTATCTCTAAAGAATTCTTCATTTCCTAATGTACTGTCGGATTTTAATTCCGAGTTTTTACTTATCCGGTTAAAATTGGATCACTAGTTAAAAGAGCTTATCAAGCTCTGTATTTGTTCTTGTTAGGAGGGCTTTATTTAAAAATTAAAATAAAAAAAAGAATTTAAAGATGTTCAATTGGTTTTTTTTCACAAATAGATGACCTTAACTTTAACCTGAAGAACTGAGATCCATAGCTTTAGTGCCATTACTACTCCGAAATAATTGAGAAAGTCGAAAACTTATGAATGCCGTCAAAATATCATTAATGACTCGTTTCGGCATCGAATTCATTATAAAGGCATAAATGATGAGCCGGTAAAAAGGCCTCTATAGTGGAACTCGTTTTGCAACAGTGGCAGAATTTCGGTTTAAAAAGTTAGTACGCGAAACATGTTCAGTAAAGACATTGAAGCTTCTCAGTAACAAATGAGAAGATTTTCTTTCTTCCTTACCGATAAAAAAGGAAGGAATCGCAATATATCAATCGAAGAAAAAATGGAGAAGTCATAACTAAAACATTTTTCACGAGTAAGGAAAACTAATCAAAAAGACACATAGGATCTCACGTGTTTCCGATAATGCCTTTTTTTTTAAAGTTATCAGATAGAACTGTTAAGATTACTTTTCGGTGCCTTTGCTTCTGGAGCTAGAAGCAGCCAATACTTGGACAATTCTCAACTCTATTCATATACGACCTAGTCTATCTTCGCTTTGATCCCGAACCGATAATTCTGGGGGACACCAGATGTTTCAATGCAGTGTCTTTCCCGTTTTGCAGATTGACTTTCCAAAGAGGAGAACTATGACAAAATAAGGCTTTGTTATCTAAGCACTTTGGATGTTCTTTTTTCTTCTTCGGAAGCAGTTTAGAATGTAGTTTGGATAAAATAGAAAAATTTAATAAAATTCAATTCAATCTACACTTTTTTTTATCTGTATATTGATACATTGACTAACACCATTCCGAAAGAAAGTGATTCAATTTTTTGGAATACAACATGATGGAATAAATTTTCAATAAATACTAAGAAACTACATTTATATTAAAAAACAAATTACAAAATGTCACTGAATTGGTTTGAAATTTGTGTTTTCTTTAAAGAAATATTTCTATATAATTGTACGAAGTTGTATTTGTAAGAGATTTGATAACTTTTATTCAAGTAAGCGACTTATAAGCTCGGAAAAAAATTTGAATTTATCCAATTGCGATAACTTAAGACAAGTTTAAGATATATCAGTTAAATTTAGCTGTATAAAAAGGAATCAATTAAGCAATCTTTTTTAAAAAATATTTTAAATTAAATTTCAATAAATGACACATAAGTGATATATTGAGATGAAAAATTAAACGAGGAAAATATGAATGAAAATTTGTTGGCATTTGTGCAATTTCTAATGATCAAAAGTATAATCTTCGCAATATGTGAGTCGCATCATTGAACTCATTTTATTTTTTAAATTTTTATTTCTGGTTATTTCAGCTTAGAAATATTGTTTCATCTCCAAGATCGATAATTTGCACGTTGGGGTGCTGATACCACTAAATGTGGTAAATAAAATTAAAAATAATCACAAAAATGCAAGGTATGCCTTGTTAGAGTTGTTCGGCTGATTAGATTTCTCAAATGTATATTTAACAGATATAGTCTTATGACAGTTAAATAGTTTTGAACACTATTCAGATGTTTTTATTGGTGGTGATAGTGGCTCTAATCTGACATAATTTATCAAAAAAAAATCCATAACTAAATCTTTCAATAGAAAAGGGAAATATAAAGCCTTCTGTTTATGAGAGTAACCTTGGAATAGTTTAGTTTAATTATATTAACGTCCCATTGTAAAGCAACACTAAGGCTATTTTGGGACGGACTTTGTAATTTTGAACCATTGCCTGATGACGTGGATGACATCTGAGCTGTTTAAGTTGTAAAATTCAAAATGAAAGCAGATTAATTTTACAGAGACTCTAAGATGCATATAAAAACAAAACGCAATGATTAGTAAAGCAGCTACATGTAGCTTTTTGCATCTTTTTATTTTGAATTATTTTTTGGATACTGAGATTCAACATTAAATATATGGTCTAAAACTCTTAAAATGGTGTGGTGTGAAAATTAGACAAAGAAAATGTCGTTCATGCTTTTTAATATACATACGATATTTCATTTCAAAGAAACAAAAACTGTTCACTTCTAATTATTCTAAAATACATTTATATGCAACAAAAAATCAAATATTATCAAATATTAACACGTTTACATAATTGAAAACTAATCGTCGAAAGACAAGTTTTAGACAAGTGTGCTTCAATGAAGGCTGCTATTAAAGAATTATGTGTGAGATAATTTTAGTTCATTTGGCCTTTATGCTATGTCACTACAAACCACAATATATTATTTTAACCATTGTTTTAATAATGACATATACGGGAAGAAAGAAATCGATTAATGGAATTTAAAAAATAATTTTAGTTCCATAATTAATTTCTTAGGAATTTTAGCAATTAAGTAACACAAACATTGATAACGCATACGAATTTTTTTAAATCGATTCAACTACTTGCACATTTTCAATAATTTAATTTAAAAGAATCATCTTTTTGTTGGAACTTTACATATTGTAATTAAAGTGATTAATGTTCTCGTGCTTGAAACTCTTTGTCTCGAAACACTTTATTTTACAGAAAGTGCAAATTATTTTTTAACCACAGCGAGGAAATGATAGATAATGATAATAAATATTTAGTTTGTTTTATAAAATTGCTTGCGGTATAGTTCTTCAGTTTATAATAACATAATTTGAACTTCTTTGTTAGTAGCATATTTATTAGACATTTAAATTAAATGCCACATAATTATTTAAATGTATCTCAAAATATTTTAAGAGCGTACATATATTATTCCACTTCAGTTACATTTATGACATTAGGCCTTATGTATTATTTATTTAAAAATTGTCTTTACTTGTTCCAAAAAGGCAAAGAAATAAACAATATAATTCTTTTAAACGATGTAACTTACAACTTGCTTTCGTTTCTTAGACAATAATATGTAGTTATTATATAATTTACTCAATTAGTTCAAAGAAAAATATATTTCATGCGGGAAACTTCAAACAAACGGAAAATAAATGTCAAGAACATAATGACATCAAAAATAAATATTCTTTTGATAGTAACATAGTGACTAGGAGAAAGAAAGTATACATGCCCAGGATGCCAGTCTAAGGTGGAACCACAGAAAAAAAATATTAATACGATTATATTAGTCTTTTAAGTTAAATATTATACAGCGAAAATATTACTGCATCATATGTGGAATACAAAGTAAAAAATTGTTTTCATCTGAAATATTATGATCTACTTTCATATTATGCACACACTTCCATAAAAGCTAGATCTTTTATAAAATCGAGATTGGAACTTGAGACTTCACAATAATTTTGCTAAAAATGTACGAATTCATCCGAATGGAATCACTGTTTATTTTAGGGGTAGATATCACATTATTGTTTTGAAATTAATCTGATGTCTAAATTAGGAAAAAAGAAAGAAAAAGCATGCTTTATTCGAATTGTACTGAGAATAGATATTTATTCATATGGAAGGAAAATGAAATATCGAAATTCCGTTAAAGCCATTTTTTTTTCAGTCTTCATGATGACCATTTGTAATGATAGCTGGAAAATAGGAATATGATCCAAAATTTCACACGCCATTTCAGAAAGTACCATAAAGAAAGAAACTTAAGCATTTCCACGTTTTTCACCTGTTTCTTTTGTGCCTGAAATACCATTTCCATATGGATTTTGAAAGACGTTATTTTGTCCGTGCATAATGATCTTTGAAAAAGAAACATTACCCTTGCACTTGGAGGAGGAAGGCAACATGTTGCTGCTGAAAAGAGTGAGTCAAAGCTTTAAAGATAACAGTGACGTAATGATCACAGAAAGAACGGGCATTCGTGCAATGGAGTCTAATAACAGATAATAGTCGTGTAACAATGATCACTTGCAGAATACCTCACAGGATTGAACGAAATCGCCAAAAGGCGCCAACCAAACATTTCTTCCCGAAACAAAGGACTGACACAGAGAAGAAAAATCATTTACGCCGTTCGATTCGATAAAATACGTGCCACTTGGAGCCGTTGCGTCTGAAACTATCGGAATTAATCGTTGGATAATAATACGAGGAATTTTGAAGTGGCAGCTTGGCTGGCAGCAACGTGCGAGTCTTTGACATATGGTTGAATCATTACAGAGACGAACTGAGCTCAAACTCACGAAATTGTGTTGCAGCTTGTTTGTGTACAATCACGTACACTTATTAAGAGTTTTCTTAATTAGAAAAGGTAATCACGAAGAAGTAGTGCGTAACCAATCGGGGAAGAGATTAATTGCGTACAAAGAAATTCATTGTTTGTGATTGGATGGGATATTGATTTTACTGGGAATAAATTAAACACGCTTCGAAAGTTAAGATTTCTGGATGAAAATGATCGCTATTGTGTTGTCAAAAGCACGAGAGAAAATAAATTCTGTATTATTTAAAAAGTTTTCTTTACGGTTAAGTATTTTTATGAGAATATTTAACCTCTTCATGCACAAGGGCAGAAATGCATTGGGTCTTTTAATTTAAAGTTAGATTCTAGATGCTTAAATTAATCTAATTATTATGAATTAAAGCCATTTTTCTATTTGGCCACCCTTGATCGTTTTTTTAGTTGAATCGCAGCTCATTATTAAAGTAAGATGAAAAGAGAGTGAGAAAGCGAAAGATTTCAAGCAAATATCGAGTTGCGATCGTTTAATTCTTGATCCACCAAAAAAAAAAATCTAAAAGTTGCAGAAAAGTATAAATACATTAGCTGCAAAACAATTGAAATACAACAGAATGATCATATCAAGAATTTGGAAACGTTCTACTGAAAATGATAGTTGAAGGGAATCTTATGGTAATGTCCTTGAAAAAAAAAAGGACAAAAATGAGAAGAATATGGAGGAAAAAAACTTAGGCATGTTCCTCTTAGCAGAAGAGGCACCATAAGAACGGCAGCTCTCACAAATGAAATTTCAAAGTGTACATTATTCTAAATTTAGAAAAAGAAAAGTCTATAAAACGAATTTCAAGCATCATCAAACCATTTTTTACTCAAAAGAATAAGAAACCAAAGCTTCACTTCCAATAAATACTATCAACAAATTTAAAAGAATGAACAGAAACGAAATTATCGAAAAAGCAAGAAACTATTTGAAAAATTCAAAATAAAAATTAAGAACATTTTTTTTATTTACTGCTCCTTTTAAAACATTTTAAATAATAAATGCTAATCTTAAATATTTTCTTTTACTACTATTACAATGAAACAAATTAAATTCATTAACTGCTTTTTTATAACGAGATTAAATTAAAAATTTTAATTCTGCTAATAAAATATTCCGAATCAAACAATTAAAATTACGCAAGTTTTTAAATTCAGTGAGTTAAGCTCTGTACAAGTTAAGTTTAGCCAAGCATTAAGTAAGCTTAGTTAAACACTTCAAATTCAATTACAATTAACTAAATAAACAACAATACTTTTTAGAGTAATGCCAGACGGATGAATACAAGAATTTCAGCCCACTGAGAAACTTCAATCACAATTCTTTAATTGAATAATTTAAAAGCAGTAAATGGTAAATAGACTGAGTATCATTTCAATCATCACACATTCTTCAATTTAATTCGAATTTCAGAAAGATAAATATGTTTTCCTATTAATGCAGTATGACTGCTATTAAACACTCATTTAAAAGCCGAAATCAAAGAGCGACATTTTTAATTGAAATAGTCTCACAGTTGAATAATAGAGCCGAATGATATGTCTAATCTATTTTAAAAGAATCCGGAATCAAAGCATGAGACAGATTCGAATGCGAAGTAATTAAAACTTCTTTGAGCTTGGAACAACGAAAACATGCAAGAGTTTGAAGCTTGACTGCAGAAGTTTGAGTGGGCAGTAAATTGGATACCGATAGATTAATTTTTAAATTCGTTTTTAATTAAAAGAATTTTGACAGTCAAATAAGAAGTTTAAATATAATTCGTTTTGTTATTTAGTGAACAATTAAATTTATTCATTGTGATAAAAGTTAAACAATAGAATAATTTAAAATAAAATAACTGTATATATATATATATATATATATATATATATAGATTTTCTTTTTTTTTTTTTTTTTTTTTTTTTTTTTTTTTTTTTTT
>JAOUZG010015275.1:1806497-1821796 GCA_026289955.1 Argiope argentata | reverse complement strand
ATATATATAATGAAAATTTAGAAACATAGATTATAGATTCATTTTTTTTGAAAAATTGAATAATTAGCATATGATTGTAGATTAAATAATGAAAGCTAAATTTAAAAATAGTTTTCGACAATTTGAAGTTGCATAAAACATTAATTTGTTTATGAATATTTACTTTTAGTACAACCGCAAGGTATTTATTAATTTAAAAATTTCGAATAAATTAAAGTAATTATTGCAATTAAAAACTCTAAATGACATAAGAACAGTAGATATAACATCGGATATAAGCAGAAACCAAAAATAAATAAATAAAATAAAAATAAAGGCAATTATCGTGGATATTAAAGCAAAAAGAAATATATATATATATATATATATAGTTGCACCACAGATTTTTCAAATGTATTTGTTCAGTAAAGGGAACGTAATATATAGGCTTTTTTGTGATTATTCATATTTCATTAATAAGTGGTGGTTTTTAACAGTTCCTTTTATATTTGTGATCCATATTCAATTGTAAAAAGGATTCATTTTTCTTTTCCTGATGTACTCTTCTCTTCAAATATAGTTCAGGATTTTAGAAACTCCCTATATTTTTGGAACTGAAAAAATAACTTTTGCACAAAGAAATTTTGCCAATGCTATATAACTGATACGTCATAAACAAAGAAGATTTAAGTTAATGTCAGGGTTAAGGTTTGAAAACACAGCTTATGTAATTAATGAGCGAAAAGCCGCAATGTATAAATAATTTTTTAGGAGAGATGCATAAAACACTTAATTTTAGTTATAGAGTATGCTTTTTTCGAAAAATGCAAAATAGAACAGCTTTCTTTCTGTTAACTTCTCTCTGATATATACTTATTTACACTTTCTGGCAGTTATTGTTTTCAAGTAAATGTCAGTATTTTTTCATGCAAAAAAGACAGTTTCTTTTTATTAAAAATAAGCTCTGATGAACATAAAAAGTAAAAAAAATCGTTTTTCTAGAATTTTAAAACCAAGACGATACATTTTGTAGAATTCTGATTTCAAATCATGATTTATTTGTTCCAATAGCATATGATTAAATACTACATTTAAAAAAATCAAGAACAGAATAAGCTGTCTTTCTAAAATAAAAGATTTGCAAATAGTTCTATACTCTGTTCAAAGGCTAAAAAAAATGTTCAAAGTAATTTTAATGTGATTTAATTTTAACTACTATTTCTGAGAATTATAAATAAATTTTTAATTTAAAATTGTCATTTATACTCTCTGTAACCCCATTTTTAATTCAAATTTTTGACGTAAATTTCTAATAGTATTTTTTTAAATGATAATCTGAAACCTAAATGCTCCAGAAACTATGCCTGGCTTAACTTATAATTAATAAGTAGCACATTTAATGCGACTTGATGTTAGGATGAAAATCAGCTTTGGACTCGACAAACATGTCGATGCTTTAAAATGTCACATCAAATGAAATCTATGAAAATGAATAAATATAATCGAAAAAGTAGCATTTAGTTTGAAAGGAAACTTTCTAACGGGGCGAATTTGAAAATTGATTGTTATGTTATCATTTAAAATTTAATGGAAGAATTTCATTAGGGATCCAAATAAGTGAGGAGGACATGGTATTAACATTTTCGGTCCAGATGTCATTCAACAGGATCTGACGTTCATTCCCTCGCGTTAAAGAATGTTTAATGTTGAGTGCAGCGGCAGCAGAAACTCAGTAAAATTAATTAGTTTTAACGAACGTAATTCGCAATCAGTCGCTGAGTAATTAAAGTGAGATACGAAGTTTTACAAAGACCATTAAGATAAGAGTTCCAGATTGAGAGAAAGTTATACTTCGCGCGTAATTGTTGTGAACTCGTGAGAACATCAGATGGATGGAAAATGTTAAAATTCTCACGACTAAGTCAAGCTGGCAATCGCAAAGTAAGTGGGCCGGCTTGGGGAATAGGTAATTCTTCTTTTTAGCTGCGATAATATCACCTATTAAAACATCAAAATACGTTAAACGTATACAGTAAGGATAGAAAACTTGATGTTCTTTGGTTTCTAGTTTGCAAATTATGCTATCAGGACGTATACTGAAACATCTAAAAACCGTACGAGATTTTGACGTCATCGTTTCATCAATCTGCGAGAAAACCATTAATCTGAAAATTGATTGATTACATTTAAAATGTAGCCTTAATAAATTTGAGAGCTCTTGGTTAGATTGATTTCACGCCCACATTAGAGTCGTAATTTAGAATTTGAACGCCTGTAGTTGGCGAAAATACCAGCATAATAAGGTGATTGGAGAGAGAAAAATTTAAATATTCTTCGATTAATGTCTTTAATTAATTTTGTCTGTTCATAAATTTTTCAAAAATAGAATTTCACAGTTCAACTGAATAAATCTAAAATTGTATCTTCGCAATATAAAAAGAATTATAATTGTTTTTAGAATAACCATGCTTCACTTTGTTACACAAAGTATCAAATTCTTAATACCCAACTTTATCAATGACAATATTGGTAAATTCTATTCAAACCATCGTTACGAACTTTCTGATTGGTTTTCTCTGCATGAATAATTTTCCGAGCCGATATAGGAATTTATATAGCATTACAAAATCGATGTCTATTCAAATACAAATCCTAGTCGTATTTTTTAATCTTTATAAATTAGAATTAAAAATTAGAATTAAATAAATTTTTTGCTTAAAAATTAAAATAAAACTAATAAATATTAGGTTCTCCTAGGCTGCAGCCCGATTAGCCCATTGGATAGGAAGAACTTATCGGTCTGTCTATGCGAGTCTATATGAATGCTAGGAATAAGAAATTTACTAGGTGGTCTTGAAAATATATGCTGTAACTTGTTGATAAAATTTGAACCCAATAAGTTGGATGAGAGATCCAGATTTCATGCCAAATTTCTTTCATCGCGCTTTGAAGCCAATAACAAAACAAGCCTTACTACGTAGGTATACTAGAAAGCATTTAATAGATGCGCATAACTTAATTGGGGTAGACTACTGAGACTTAATTAGGGTAGACTAAGTGTATCTTGTGAGTACGAGCTCATATTTTCTGGTAACTTTTAAAAAGTGCTTCATATCAAGATAGCTTTAATTATAGTTTTATTTAGCCCGAGTAAAAAAAATCATATGACAATTTTTTTTCAATGAATCACAAATATCTCACGTGAGAAAATCTCATTTAATATATTTTAGATAGATATTATTGAAATTAAAGCTGCTTTCAAGATCGAATCTTGTTTATTAGAAAAATAATTCATATTACTGAGTAATTAATTTTGTCATAAAGCGACCATGGCTCATATTTTTTTTAATTATTGCATTTTAGATTTTGGTTTCTATACATTTCTAAACTAGCAAAATTTCATTTAGTAATTTATACTAAATTAATTTATTAAAATTAATTTATTTATTAAAGATAGTTTGAATATTATTGTATGATTTGGGAATATTAAAAATACAAGTTATAATTCAAATATAAAACATTTATACATTTTTTCAACAGGTATGGATTAAATTCGCTAGTAAATATAAAAAATTATTACAAAAATTTATCATAAATGATCGAAAATTCTAAAAAAGAAATTTAATACTAAATCAAAGATAATGGTAATTTTCACTTCACTGTTTTACTAAATTATATCATTAATTAATAAGTCATAGCAGAAATGAAATCATGTTATAGTTAATATTTCTCTGTAAAATTTAAGTGAGCATCAACTAAAGCATCTAAAATTATTGAAGAATCTGAATGTCTTGTGAAAATATTTGCTCAGAAACTGATAAGGAACATTGCAGCTTTAAACAATAGCAAGACTGCCGAAAATTTAAAATACCACATTAGAAAAACCCAGAAGCTGAAAATTCTTCAATATAAGTCACACATTCCTTATGAAATTTGGAAAAACAGATGCCAAATATTCCAAAGGCATAAAAATGCATACTGTCAGCCAAAAAAAAAAAACCTACGTTTGAAATTAAACATTATATACATAACATGCATTATAAACATAATATGCAATTCTGTATAAAACTATCAATTATATGCCATAATTATTACAAAAATATTTTTACGTTAGACTTTCGAAGATTCTAATAAATGGAGACAAATTTTTCACAAGACATAACGTTTATTCAAGATAGCACGAACACACACACACACAAAACTACATATATATTCTTCCTCAGAGAGGGTAACAGAAGCTCCACCTCGTGGACAATATCAATTAGTATATCGATATTTAACAATTACCAGTAATGATCGAAACTTTACGAAACATCACAAGTTCATGCTTACAAATACCAGATGATCAAACATTAATGTTAAATTTAAACTACCTACTTGCCAAATATTCGCTAAAAATCAACAATATTATGTCTTATTGTAAATATTGAAATGTCAGTTTTAAAGGCATTCCGATAGGTAATTATCGCAATCGTTATTTCTGCTCCAAACGATAAGCGATTATCATAGCGGGATTGTGTCACTTGCGCTCAATCCCATTAGAGCTAACTCATTAAAGGGTGTCATTTGCGCTCACATGGTAGGTTTACTGCAATTTAATCACCTTTGGCAGGAAAACTTGGCGTTCATCTAGAGGGGCTAAAGAGAATGCACGTTTCTCGCATTGATAAGATTAAGTGACAAAATTAAGGGTCCTTATCTTCGAAATATTCGATTTTTTTTCTCACGGTAAAACTGTAAAATTTTCTTTAAGAACGCTAGATATATTTTTAATAGTTTATTTTAGATTATGGGTTAGATTAAATTTAGATGTAAAAGGGAGAGCGAAAAAATATATAAATCTAGCTCAGGGATGCACAACCTTTTCAGGATGAGAGGCCAAAATATGAAAAGAGATCATGGCGAGGGCAAAAAAAGCACATGAATGCTAAAAAATATTAAAAACGCGAAAACATTGGAGTTTTTTTTATGACAATACGCATGAATTACAATTATTACTTTACTTATTTTATTCATGCATACATTATGCAATAAATAAAAGAATAAAACACAAATATTATAGCTACGATTACCTAAACCTAAAAAAAAGAGATTCCTGCTAAAAAGGGTGCAAACTTGAAATAGAATAACAGAGGAAAACTTTTTGGTAATTATACAGAGAACGCAATTTAAATTTTGAGAAAAAAATTAATTATCGGAATTAGTAAAAATAATGAATTTATTTAAAATTATTGATTTTATGTTGGGCTTAATATTAGTTGTAGCAATGCGTAGAACAGCAGAGAGGTTCTCATCTCATTCTTAATTTTGATTTGTTTAAATTCATTAGTGAGAAAATTTGCTCACAAATGTAAGTGCTTTTAAGAAAGTTGCACATGCAGCTGCATTTTTCTTTAAGCATAAAAATTCCTATAGCAAATCTTTATAGAATTCTAATATCGGTTTACCTTTGAACTGATTTTTGAAAAAAATCAGACTTCTGTAAATCAATTTAGGCTAACTGCATACTCTCATCCACTAGATTAACATCAACAGAAAATGGAGAAGAAAATTCATCAAATTTCGTTTGGCGCTTTTCAAAATCTGAAAACCGATCATCAAATGCATTATGAAAGATTTGAATTGGATCCTCATACTGCATTTTCATGTGTGGAAAACTTTCACATTCGCGAGCTTCTCCTATACGAAAATCGTACTCTCCGTTAGCCCTGAAGCGAACAAACTGAAAAGCTTCGTAATAAAAAGTAAATAAACTTAATGAACAACTGTTAATTATTTATTCTGATGTAGAATCGTTTTCTTTTCAGATTTTTATCCTTTTTCATTTGAAAAAAGTCTCATTTCATTTTAAATTAGTCATATTTTATTAACAACATTCGCGGCCCAACTTCGAAGGCTATGCGGGCCAATTTTGGCCCGCGGTGCATAGGTTGTGCATCCCTGATCTAGATGATAGAATAAACCGAACAGTAGAAAAATATTCTTTTGACAAGGACTTAAAGAACTGCCTTGTAACTCTTGCTAATATAACAAAATTGTTAAAAAATTATTTTAAAGCAATGATTAATAAAATTTTATTTGAAATTTTTTTAAATAATACTAATAATAAGTGAAAAATAATTCAATAATAATTGAAAAATAATTTTTAGTAATAAAATAGAATTAAAAAAACTAAGCAAGTGTAAACTTGAAGAAATAAAATGCTTTTAGGTAATATGAATATTTTTTCATGCATTGGTTACTCTTTCTTAATTTTTTGCATATACTAATCTTTCTACTTACCATCAATGGTTAAAATTGTATTTAAGTAGCAGTGTGAAAGAGAATATTTTGTGTATTTTAAACACTGTTGAATTGAAATAATTTATTTGATTTGTGTTATATATTTGAATAGTAGCATTTTCTTAATAAGCTATTTATACATACTTACAAGTTTTTTTTATTAATACATTGAATAACTACTTTACAATGTTGAAGTATTTCAAAGAAATTTTTAAAACGCACATGTCTACTGCTAAATAATTTTATCTAATTATTTTAAAGATGATGATGAAACTAAAAGCAAACGCATTTCCTTAATACTTATTACTAACACTTATTTGCTATTATATTTGATAAGATATTATGCTTCAAAGATTCTAAATTATTCAGCATGAAATTATAATATTTATTTTCTTGTAAATTATAAATTTAAACAGCAGTTATGCTTTTAAAAAATCCTTCGTAAAATAGTCGAATGTTTCAGTTGGGGAAAAGACTTCTTATATAGAGAACATCAAATAATTTGAATAATTATATAACAATTTATGTAATTTGAATAAAATTGTCTTCAATGGAAAATGAAACAAAGTTTGTTTTTCCTCATATAAATATAAGGCAAGCAAATGTCCAAATTACCATCAATATTTGAAATTTTTAAAAAGGAAAATAAAATAATTATTCCATTTTTAGCCTTTCCTTAGAACTACTTAATTTGTTTGAATATTATACTATGCCAAACTATAATTTATACTAAATATGGAAAAAATTTTAATATCCACCCTTATTGTTATATAGTCAAAAATAATTAAATAATCTTTTAAAAATTGTCACTAAAAACTATAATATTAAATTTTAGAATAGCAAACCTATAAAATAATTGTTAATTTGTCAAATATTTGCAATACAGCTGGAAGGAAATTGAAATAATGTTTGAAAACTGGTCGTTTAAAAAAACTATAGGTGTATAAAATTTTTATTATAATAATTGTAGATATAAAAGTGTGAAATTTTTTAAATCTCCATAGCTTTCATGTCATTTTATGTTTTTAAACTCGCTAGTACTCAAGTTTTATGTCATTTTAGTAGAAATAAAATTACATTATTTATTTAAATCAGATTCATTAAATCAGTTCAATAGTACAAAATGGGTTTTGATTTTCTAGTTCCTATCAACATATAAAATCTAAATTCAAGTTTGATATTTTATGAACTGTAGCATTTCTTTTTTTATTCGTTTATTCCTCAAGATATAAAAGCACACATATTGTTTGGTGTCTTTTTATATTAATTATAATTTTTTTCTTTAGTTTTTTTCCAACTCCAATTAAATATAATGATTACAAATGCTTTCTGAGAGTATGGATAGACCTCTTGATCTGAACATCAAATTCAGAAAATAATTTAAATTCTAATTTAAGCCCCTTTGGGGGAGCTTCCTTCCACCCCTCAAAAAAGAATAACCTAACATTATTAATTTCAAGCTGTTTAAATTCTATTTCTGCTTCGCTAAAGCCTATAACATATTTATAACCTTTTCAATAAATTATTTTTAAAAAAATATCCTTGAATTGTATTAATTAAAGGACATAAAAATTTGTTCCAATTTAACTCCTTCGACACCTATTCAGAATTACATTATAACACTTATTAATAACACTTGGGCATATGTGATAGGGTTCATGTGATTTAAGGAGTGACTTTCTGAATTAATCAGCAAAGATTAATCAAATATCCACTGATAAAGTTAATTCATTTCTAAGTCTAGATATAAGTCTTGGTATTTAAGACCAGGGATAATGATTTACCGCCCTGTTTTGTACACTTAGCTTTCGTGAATTCCGTTGTGTGTTGTGCACGTCACCTTTGCTTGAAAATAATGCCTGCTCCCGTGATGGAATTAAAAGAACTAAACATTCAACCTGTATTCTCCATGATTTCGGCCACGACTCTGCTATTTATTCTCAGCAAATCATTTGAATGTATTTTTTCATTATATATATATATATATATATATATATATAATTTGCTCAATTGCCTACCTTTTTTAATGAAATTTTGTAATTGGAAGTATGTCTGGAAGCAGGATTTAAAAAAGAAAACTTATTCCTAAGTGCAACGATGTAATGCTTTTTAGAAAAAAAAGTGACTTCAGAAACCTTTCTGTCATAGCTATGAAATTAGTCTTATCTTACGCCTTAATATTCAAACATTTGCTATTGTAATTTCACTTCCGGTTACAATAAAGGTTAAATTTACATGAATCGATACTTTTGGCAAGAAATTCAGAGATAGAAAAAGGACAAAAAAAGGAAGGAATAAAATATAAAGTAACATATTTAATTTCTAACTTTCTTTCATGCTTAGATCTAGGATAGATTTAAAATTGGTATTAAATCGCTGCTGCTACCGCTTTTAAGAAAATTAGACAGAAATTTACTACTTTATTACCTGCGAATAGAACTTTAGCACATGATACTGTATCTGAGAATCAAGCGCTTTAATGCAGTACGTGTAGATGCTGCATTTAGATATCGTTTGTGGTACATTAGATTATGTATAGTTAAATCTGACAGTAAATGAGCTAGGAAATGAAGTAATGTATTTCAGATTTGAAGGAATTTCAGTAATTATCAACACTTTCGATTTGAAAATATGCTTTTCTCCCCTTGAGAATTAACCAGCAGCTGTTTTTTTAATTTTAAATATAATTCTTATAATTTATTATAGCCGAAGCGCTTATTATTTTGCAAAAAAATATAACTTATTTGAACAACTTTAACATAAAAAAGTACATTAGCTCATTTCAAGTATCCGTTTGTAGAATATATATACATAAAAGCATACATACATATTGAAAGAACTAAACATTATTGATATCCATTTAAATTTGAATAAAAACACTTTTTATTTTTTTCCCTTTTTGTTAAATAAAATTAAACTTTAAGACATAAAAAGATAAAATCCTCCTAAAACTAAAAAATAAAGTTCACTTTGATAGATTAAATTTGTATTACGTGCATCAAACTTACAATTTTTATAAATGTCTTCAGTGTAGGAAAATTATGAACATGCTCCTTTATAGTAAATTTTTAAAGCAAATTTCGCTCACTCTACTTATTACTTTTATCAATCGTTTGAAACGCGGTTACGGTTATTAGCATTTTTCCCACGGCAGCCTTTTAACGTTATCAGAGATATGGAGTGTCATTCTCACTGTGACGATGATTGATTACCATATGGCGCACATTGTAAAATCGCCAAATTTTACATACAACGATAAAAGTTATAATGTGGTACCCTTTTTAAGGCTTGAGCGCAAATGACACCCACTAATGAGTTAGCTCTAATGGGATTGAGCGCAAATGACACAGAACCATCATAGCATTCCAAAGGATCGGAAATGCATGCTTACAAGCGGATGAACGAAAACTGCATGGCAAATTAGAGCTCTCATCTTCAACTGCCAGAGTAAAATGTTTCAAGCAACCTCCAGCCGAAAGTTGCATTTTAATATCTCGTTAGCTAGTACGGAAAAAGCACTACTGAAACAATGCAGAGCGAGTAAGAGTTGCAATTCATCATACTTAGATCGCTACGGCAGAAAGCACACCAGAGTGTATTATGTACACTTTTACAAATAGCCCCATCGATCAAAGGGAATGGCAATAAAAATGTAAGTATTTCTCTACCGCTATCTCTGTGTCGCAATCTCTTGTTCATTTGAACCCTTCTTCTTTATTGATTGCGCTCAGCTAAGTGAACAAGCAATCATTCCACATTAGATTGAAATTCGACAATAAAGTCCGACGCAAATGGCTCTCAACGTTTCATCAACAACCTTTGAGTGGGGAGATACGAGTTGCGAATCATTTAAATCAAGTGGAGCAATGATTTTACGATATCGGTCCCTCGATGTGGTTCCGCCGCAGGATCTTCTGTTCAAACAGATAATCGGAAAGCTGTCTGCCAGTTATGGTATAATTTTACAGCGAGTATAAAATTCTCTGCTTATCGCGGATCATTTAAAATGGAACGATTAACTTGTCGCTGGAAGGAAGTTTCATGAATACTGTACCCAAAGGGAACGTTAAATGGTAAAGAAAAGTAGTAAAGCACATGATTTTTTCCCCTTCCACTTTAGAGCGAGCTATCCCTAATTGTAGATCGTGACCCTTGCCTTTCGTCAACATTTTGCGAGCTATTTGCTATTATTGTCTAAAATTATTCGTATTATGCCTTCATACAAAATTCATTCTCGCTGAATGAAAAATTTACAGAATAGCATGAGTTGCTCAAGAGCTTCATCTCAGGTTACATTAGTTTATTTGGCTTTTTGCCAAATATTATCCAACGCCTGTTTCTGTTAATTTTATTTAAATTAATAATAATGTGGTTATTTCCCAACAATAGCTTCATGATACAAAGCATTTCAATAAAATTTGCCTTATGAAAGGATTCCAATAAATTTATTTTTGTAATTAAGTAATATTTGGGGGGTTTTTTCTGGGAGGTTTGCCCTTTCTCTCGAGGAAGTAATAACATCTTAGAGGATTTAGTGAGAAGAAAAGATACATTAGGATTTTCAGTTTTTAAAGAATATGGATTATAGTTTGTTCTTAAATGTTGTTTGAAAGGATCATGTTTGTGTTGCGTGTTGCTAAATAAAAAGTTTACAAAATAGCATGCGTTGCTCAAGAGCTTCATTTCAGGTCACATTTTACTTGACTTTTTGCCAAATATTATCTAACACCTGTTTCTGTTAATTTTATTTAAATTAATAATGATGTGGTTATTTCCCAACAATATCTACATGGTACAAAGCATTTCATTAAAATTTACTTTATGAAAGGATTACAATAAATTTATTTTTGTAATTAAGTAATATTTGAGGTTTGTTTTTTCTGGGAGGTCTGCCCTTTCTCTCGAGGAAGTAAAAACATCTTAAAACAAAGAGGATTTAGTAAGAAGAAAAGATACATAAAGATTTTCAGCCTTTAAAGAATAGGGATCATAGTTTGTTCTTAAATGTTGTTTGAAAGGATCATGTTTGTGTTGCGTGTAAAATCAACATTAAGTACCACGCCATCATAATAGATGAATATGGAAAACTATTGTTAATATTATTATTAGGTGTTAATTATGATTTTTCATTTAAGATAGTGAGCTAATTTACGTAAGTTTTAAGAAAATAATATAGCTAATGCAAAAAAAAAAAAAATTATCGTATCTTGTAGAAAATTTCTTCGAATGATGGGCATGATACCTTTTTTTTTAAAAAAAATTCATGAATGTATCTAGTGAATTTTTAAAGTATTCATTCTTTGCTACTTCTTTCATGGGATAAATCAGTGTAGATATTTTAATACAATAGTTAATCATCTTTTTAAATAAATTGCTTAAAATTATTTGATCTTCGTGGAAATATCTCTGTAATATCTCTCTTATGCAGATTTCAATTTCATTGTGAAATCAAAATGAAAAAATGATCTTTCTCCTATATAATTATTCAAGCGCCGAAAATCTCATTTAATATAGTAACAATTTGGCATAACATGAGCTTTCTTTTTTTGCATTCATTGCGAAGTATAATCAAGAGAATCAAAAACTATATACTAAGTAGTTTGACCAAGTTTGAAATTGTAATCAGCATAAACTCAAGTTGGTTAAGTTTTGATTAATTATATTTACTTCTATTTTTTTTAAAAAAATAACTATTTCTGAGTGGATTTCGTGATTTTAAACCGTGTCGAGTGATGTAAACACAGATTGGTATTGCACTGATTAAAATGTACAAGAGCACGAGTCACAGAAGAATGACATAATGCCAGTTTTCTTGCGTTTTACGACTACAAAAAGATGAATATGAAATTAAAAAAATTAATTTTAAATATTCGGTTTTATTTTACAGAATTTTGATTATTGTTTTTCACAGATTCTGATTAAATATCGATAGCTATTAAATATATGGCTCATCGCATTCAGGACTACTTAGCTGGACATAACAAAGTGTACACGTAATCTTATAAAGCTACTGCTTTGATATTAACAATGAATTTGATACTTTTATTAGAGAAAGTTACTTTTATCAGTCGGGATTTGGGATTACTTTTATTCATCATTAGCAGGAATTTTAAATGGCATTGATTGTCCTTAATACTTGATGTGTGCCTTCATTCTTCCTGCTCATCGCTTTAAAATTTCATCATTCAGCTCTGGGCAAGCTTCAATGTACATTCACTTTTCATGCTTGTTGAATTTAAATTTTAAGAAATTTCAGTAGTAAACAATCTATCTCGTAGCATCGTCAACTTCTCTGCCTCTTTTTGCATTTAATGGTGTTAGGAGTTTTGATTAATATAATCCTGAACGAAGTTTTGAGTTAAAGAGTAAAGATTTGTTTCTTTCTTTTTCCGTTAAATTGTGTTCAATGTACCACATAAAAAACAGACTGATACCTTTTAAAATCTTCTTTAAAACAATTTTTTTAATTCTGGGGAATAAACCAGTACTAAGATACAGGAGACAAATAAATGTTTGCGAAGTAATAAATTAATTCTTGTATTAAATTTTATTCGGCTTCATGAATTTAGCAACTGAATGGTTGTTTTTGCACTTTTTTTTTATTCCTGCGTTTAAAATTTGAATGAATCTTGAAAATACTTCAACACTTCAAAAAATTACTTGGTTTTTTTTATTATTATGAAAATCTGTGCATCTTTAAAATAATAATGTATTTCTAAAATTAATAAGTAGATGAGAAAAGAAAAAAAATGAACTAAAAAATTAATCACTTAAGTGAAATATGTCGTAAACCACAATAACAGATGAAAATATAGAAAGAAATCACTCTCCAGTATTTCAAAAAATCTCAAGGGAAATGCATGTTAAAGAAGAAGACGAATAAAATATGCAAAATTTAATTATTAATCACTCTATAGTTTAAAAAAGAAATTTAACTGAAACAACAACAAAATCATGTTACGAAATTAATTATTTTTCTTGAAATTGAAAACCACCAGTATTGCTACTTTCCCCCATAGAAAAAGAATATTAGCTGAAATTAAAAACGAGTACGTTAATAATTTCTTTTAAAAAATCTATTTTCTGATAAGTAATAAACAACCGCGAACTTGTGGGAGCTTGGATTATCGAAGTTACGATTACCTCACCCGATTCAAAACTTGTGTACCAAGCGATAAGTTAAAAATATTCAATTTCTAACAAACACTTATTAAAATATATTTAAGTATTTTAGCTTTAGTTGCGTAACTTTGAAAATGTGGAAATTTAAAGCATTTTTTTAAACCTTTTTAATTACGGAATACATTTTGTATTTCAATTCTGCAAATTATAAAAAAAATAATGCCCAAAATAAGTTGGTAAAAAAATTTTAAAAGGAGGGAAAAAAATTCTTGAGGTTTACTTTGATAAATTCATTTAGAAAGAAAGAAATAAAACAAAGTGACAAAAGCCAGGAAATCACACAATGGGTATAAAACAGAAAAACAATTAAAATTGAATAGTCTAGAAACCAAAACCCTTCGTACCAGGTTACCTATATCCATTAAGAAGTTGGTACGGTTTAAAAATATAATTTTGTGTACCAGTCCTAATTGGGATCACGTATCAAAAATAAAAAATATATTTTTAGTTCATTTCGTATTCTACGTAAAAAGACTTCAAAGAATCCCGTCTTTCTAACTAGGTAGTAAAAAAAGAAGAAAAAGTTCTTCATTAGCTTCGCAAGTTTTTTCTTTTTCTTTTTTTCTTTCCATTTTTGGCGAACTTGCCCGTCCGTTCTTTTTTCGTTACAAAAAGGGGCTTTTAACCTTTAGAATCGGGTTCATCTTCTTCCGGATTTTCCCTCTTTTCCCTTTATTTGATGGTTACTTATTGGAAGTAAAATGTCGGGTCATAAAAAAAAAAGTCCGATATACTAAATAAAAATTTGCATTAATATTTACAAGAGACGGGCCTGTTTTGCATGAGATGGCAAAATAAAGAAAGCTGACTTCCAAAATTATTCAGTGAAGGTAAAAGTCAAGCGTGATTTCTTTATCATAAATTAAAGGTTAGAAAAATAAAGTAATGATAAATAAATTTTTTTAAAAGATGGAGAAATGCAATTAAGGAGCAATATTTATGAATTAAATATAATTCAAGGAAATTAAGAAGCTTTAAACTTCTTAAAATCTTTTCAAAACAGCTTATATCTATTTTCTTAATGATTAAAATTATTACGATAATTTGTTTATTAATTCTGTTGATTATTCTTATACCCTTCTTACAGAATAAGTTGATAATAAATAATAAATTATTGATAAATAAATTTTAATAAATCAACAGAAACTTTAGGTTTGCAGTTAATGGCCTGGTACAGAATCTCATTCTGGAGGATAGCGAAACTCTCATCTGCTCCTCGATTATCACAAACATTTGCAGCGTTTAATGGCCGATTGGGTTTAAATTGGTTGGTGGTCATGTGTTCATTTTGTTGGAGATTCAGAGATCTAATCTGTAGTATGTTGAATGCTAGGTGCCATTTGAGAATAGTTAAAAATTATGAAGTCCATTCTCATTTACTTTATCAAAATTTCTAGAAACCAGGGCATTCTGAATCGTTTTCTCAAACTTCCCACATCAAGATTCATACTAAGTAATGCTCCTACTCCTTCAAAAAACGATGGTATCAGTATCTGACAGTACTATCGTTTTCTGTATCTGACCTTTATCAATAAGAATGAATGGTTTCCTTGAATATGTAGGAATTGTGATTTTTTTAATATATAAAATAAATTACAATAATCAGAAATTTTATGTTAATGAAATGTTATGTTATGAAATGTATTTTTCAATCATCAGTATCTGACCTTTAGAAATAAGACTCAAGGGTTTCCTGAAATATGTAGGAATTGTGATTTTTTTAATATATCAAATAAATTACAATAATCAGAAATTTTATGTTAATGAAATGTTATGTTATGAAATGCATTTTTCAATCATCAGTATCTGACCTTTAGAAATAAGAATCAATGGTTTCCTGGAATATGTAGGAATTG
>JAOUZG010015275.1:1757297-1786374 GCA_026289955.1 Argiope argentata | reverse complement strand
ATAGTGCAAAATAACATCTTGGTAAACATAAAACAAGTCAAATTTAGTATTTCAAAATACTTTTCCCAATATTTTTAACATTTTTTAATTAATTTTCTTAATTTTGTTAAAAGGAAAAATGCAGTTTTAAACTATATATTATAGAACTGGGACCAGATTTTAAAAAGTAATGAAAAAAAGTAGAGAATTTTAAAAGTTTTACTTAATTTAGATTAATAGACAATTAAATGGAAATATAGTGAAGATTATTATCTATAAAAGGTGTTTTAATCTTGAAGATTGTTTTTTCTATATCCTTGACATTTATTTATACAAATGACCTAATCTCTGTTTAAAAGTTTTAAAAAATGCACCTTTAAAGCTTAAAAATGTAAAATCAGAGCCAACTTCTACAAAGATTAGATAAAAAAAAGGGGAGATCTTGAGAAAGATTAGATAATTAAGATTAGCAAGCAGCGCAAGTGAAATGTTGCGGAGATGACTATCTAATAAAGGTGTCTCCAGACCACAGTTTATAAATGGATTCGTTAATGTTGAGTGCTACTGAAACATCTTATCTGTCAAGTTAATTCCTCTCATTAAAGAACAATTTAGGAAGACCCATTCCTGCATCTTCCCCGATGACTCAGCTGCCTATCAGCCTGCCAAGATGGTGAACAAATTTTAACATTTCCCTGTTGGAAGGTTCTCTAGAATTATTGTCCCTCAACCTGATGGACAAATTGCTTGTTACGGGAGAAAATCGGTGGCAAAGCTCTAATAGGTGCATAAGCTTATCAAAACTGTCCCGATACTAGAACTAATGAGATGGTTCTTGAGTTATGGTCTAGAAACAGCAAAGAAAGAGCTTTAAGAATAAGAACGCATTTGATAACGGTATTGGGAAGATTTATTTATAAGACTGGAACATGATAATTGTTAAAAGCTTATCTATTCTATGCTGGGAATTGCATATATCTGCAAAACCCAAATGCGGCACTTGATAAATAAAGGTTTATATTATTTGTGTCACATTTTCATGGAATCTAGAGATGTTGAAACAACTCCAATAATAGCTAGCGTTATCATTAAAGATAATATTCCATTGTTATGAAGAATATTTATTAACGCAAGAAGCTTTTACATATAAAAAGAACTGCTTCTCTCTTTAATTTCTTTTTTTTCTTCTCTCCCCCCTTTTGATAATTTAGGTTGTTTGTGTACCAGAAATCTTATATATCATTCAGTTCTAGTTTTATGTCTTAGATAAGTATGTATTATATTATGCTACACTATTTAAATTAAACTTTTGATTATATTTTTCTAACTAGAAGAAAAGGCTAAATTAAGATTAAATGAAAGAAGGGGTTATTCTTTGTCCAGTCGACCCAAATATTATGGTCTAAACTAATTTTTAGTAAGCAAGAATCAAACTGTCATCAAGCAGATGTTGTTGATAAGATGGCATAAATAGTAGCCGAATATTAGTGCCAGATCTCTGCACATCAGTGATAATGCTATGATACGGTTTTTTTTAAAAAAACTTTTTACTTTTACTTTCATTTATATCATTTTCTCTTTTAACTACATAGATAAATTAGATAATTAAATTATTTATCGATTTAAGCACCCTTTAAAAGGATTCGAATAAAAAAATGAATTGCATTTTTTTATTACATGCAAATGCCATTTTGGGATTCATGGCACATCCTGAAAGAGAAAAAAATGGTTGGTGTCACAATACACGAGAAGACAATGTGTTGTTAGTTATTTGATAAAATAAACAATCCCATTCATGTGACCTTGAAATGACATAAATTGATTCCATTCCAGTATTAAGAATGGAGATAATCTTGTTGAAAATCTCACAGTCGAAGGTTATCGTTGGCTGGTTTTATTAGGCTTTCATGGAGCTAAAATCTTTTTTAGCTATATATGCCAAACACAGCGAGTTTTATTTTAAATTATTTTTCCCTGATCTTGTCTTTGGAACGCCAAGTCATGCAATCATTTATAAGATTCTGACTGGCAAAAATCGAAAGAAGAATTGATGAAAATTGCGAACGGATACCAAAACTAAAATTACTTGGACAATACGTCTCTGAAATAGATTGGCACAAAACGGAACTAAATTTCTGTATCAGAAAGTTAGTTTTTTTATCTAATTTTTCAAATCCACTTCAAATTCTTGAAACTTCAAAAAATCTTCGAATATATTGTCCCCCTTTTCTGAAGGGGAAAAATTTATCCCTATCTATACACTAGAGTTGATAAATCGTTATTCATTTCACAAAACTCTTTCCTCTTCTTTCCGCGATCAATGGCAGGCTCGTATGGTGATTTGATAGCCAAGATTCCTGAAGTTAAATAATGGACTGCTCTCTTTGTAGTCCTGGACTCAGCTGTGTAGCGTCGTCCGCGTAGGCTACTTCAAACGAGGATTGAAAAGAAACGGCTGGGATCCAGCAGAAATCCCTCTCTACATAGAGGAGACCGAATTGAATGAAAAGATGCGGATTGAAGTTGTGTCGAAAAATTCACATCTGTTCATTCTCACTGATAAGAGTTGCTTTAGTTTTCTATATCTAAACTTTAGTTATTGAAACCTTTTACTATTTTGGAAAGAAAGGAGCTGTCAAGAAGTACTGAGCATAATGTATATATTTGCAAGCTATTTATATCGTGTAAATATTTTAACTTAAGCTACTGCAGCAGTTTTGATATTTTAGAAAGAAGGAAACTGTCAAGAAGTACCGCACATAATGTCTATATCTGCAGATTACTTTTAGTATAAAAATCTAAACTTTAGTTATTGAAACCTTTTTGGAAAGAAAGGAACTATCAAGAAGTTTCAATGCATAATGCAAGCCTTCTCAAGTTATTTTAGATATAAATTCTAAACTTTAGCTATTGCAGAACATTTACTTTTTTTTAGAATGAAAGGAAATGTTAAAGTTTTGTTTGAAACCTCCTTGAATAATAATAAAAAAACATTTAAAACATTATGTCTATTTATGAACAAGATAACTAAAAAATGCATTGAGCTAAATAGATGAAATTTGGTATGTAAACTTCCCATTAAAGTTGTCGATTTTATTAAATTTTAAACGAAATTCAATCTGAAGAATTCGGTTTGTACGCTTACGATGAACACGATAGTTACAAAACATAAAAAACTAGATAGATAAAATTTGGTATACAGGTTTAGCATTTGTAATGTAGATTCTGATTAAATTTTGAACCAGATCTATCAAAGAATCGACCATTTGTCGATCTGCATTTTCTCATGCATGCAAATGCGTTAACTCGTAAATGCAATGATTTTAGTAAATGAAATCATTGCTTAACTTGCTAATGTAACTTAAATGCAATGATTTCATTTACTGAAATCATTGCATTTAAGTTACATTTGAAATCATTGCAATTATTTATAACGTTTGAAATCATTGCAATCATTTATTACATTTGAAATCGCTGGAATAATTTATTTTGGAATCTGACCATGTGATAAGATAAAATACTAGATTTTATCCCTCCAGCTAGTTCGATTTTTATTTTTCCCATTATCGAGATTATTTGATTTTTCACAAGAGAACATACGAATAAATAGATTCAAAGTGAGTTACTCTTTGACGAATTGTGTATAAAATGATGCAGATAAACAATTAAAACCATTTACTTATAACTATCTAACTAGCATCTAATTTATTAGTTACCATGTTCGGATGGACATATAGTTAAATTGTAGCTGGGAGGAGTTAATCTAAAATTTGATGCATGCTTACAGTTTTAGTGTAGATCACTAATCATATTTCAAACCTGCAGCAAGCTCCGTTTTAAAGTTATTGCGTTCATAGACAGACAGATTCAGGAAAGATTCATCAAAATATCAAGATGGATTTATTTGACGAATATTCGTTAAAATCTCGTGGCAAACTTTCTCAGGACCACAATAGCTTCTCTTCCAATGCAAGAGAGAGAGAGAGAGAGAGAGAAAGAAGCTCATGTATTTATTAAACTATCTTTACAATTTCCTCAATGTTATAGAGATTTTTTTTTCATGTACGACTTAAACGGCTAAGCCAGGCGAAAAGTTAGAAATGCTATAAAGCTTCTCAGAAAAAAACTAACATTTTATTCTTAGATGGGAATTATTTTAAAATCTCATAGTTTAAAATTATTAAAAATTGTATTATTGATGTATTTATTACTTACTAGGAAGAACACATATTTCCTTCATAAATTTCATGACGATAAGTTCACTTATTCCGGTTACTAATTAATCTGCAACAATCTGTCTAACAGAACGCGATTGTTCGCAGCTTGTGCACATGCATATCTTAACCGGGAATGTATCATTTATAACTCCAATCTCAACTCAGTACGTCTTAATACCCCTGAAAATTACGTCAGAAATGGTAATTCTCTCATACACTTTGGTTATCTAATGTAAGGCAGAAAAGGAATTTAGAATTCAGCTAAATTAATGTTAGTTCCCATCGGCGCATTTGGAATTTTCAACTTTAAATCATGCGTCCGGGTGCTGGAGACTAATCAGTGGATACTGTTTAGATTAGTTAAATTATTTTTGCATAATGCATATGTGTTGCTGCGTGTGGTAGTAATAATTTAAGGGGGCTGAAAATTGAATTAGGAACAGTCTAACAACTTCTGACTAACCTTAAAATTTAAATCGAAAACATTTTTTAATTTAGTTATTAAAAATTGGTGGACAGCACCGAAATATCAAGTTTTAATTTCAAGTAACTATGTGCTTTTATGCTTGAATTGAAGAATTCATTATTTAGGCAATAATAATCATATATTTTTAAGAAAGTATGAAGTTTTTGTTAAACTCTAAACAACCCAACCAACATCTAGTTTAAAATATCATTGAACATTAATCAGCATTTCTTCCTTGTATGTATTGTAAATTTTGAAATGAATGTTGTTATCTCTTCCGCGCATGCGTATAAACAATTGTTACTCTACTAAAACTCATCAATGTTCACAAATCATCCCTTCGTATTGACAATTTTGAATGCGAAAATTACAACTTATTTATTTACGTCTTAAAAGGCCTGTAATTTGATTTCCAAAATAAATTTAATTTCAAAATAATTATAATTTACTAAACAAAAAATAATAAATAATGCAAGAAGTGGAAAATGTGAAAAGCTGGTAAAATATTTCTTGCATATTAAAAATATTTGGGAAAAATTTCATAATAATTAGAAATCAAAGAGAAAAGAAATAAAGCTAATATAAAGTTAGAAAGTATTAGATAATTTTATGTTAATTAGTTTTTAATAAAACCACCTTTGTTAAAAAAACAAAAAAACAAGTTAACTTAATGAAAATATTTAATTAAATAAATGACAACTTTTTAATTATTTATTTATTTATTTGAAAACAATAAACAGTATATAAAGCCTTTTTTTATTTATGCCTTTTTTTTAATTCAAAAAATCTTCAAACTGTTTTTCCGGCTTAATGAAAATTATTTATTCAGGACAGCTGATAGTCTAATAATTTGAGTTCAAGGTGATCTGGATATCAATTTTATAACGCACTGGTTATAATGAAAATCATAGTTGGCGGATTCAAAAAATAAAAATTAATACTAATTAATGCATGTACCATTAGACAACTGCAAAGCTTCATATTAACATTTAACATATTCTGATTATGGAAAATTATTATGTTTGTTACCAGAAAAGAATGTTTTTAGCAATTTTTTTAAATGCGCATAAAATATTCAGATTTTTCTAAATATATATTTAAAGAAATATTTTTGATTCATATTATAATAAAGTCTTTCAATCATTAGTGAATTCAAATCGAGTATTTATGAAAACTGAATATTCCAATGCAATGGATAATATAAACAGCATTGGTTTCATTACAGTATATTTATAGATGTAAAATATTTGAGCGCATTCATAAGAAATTAATGGAAGTGGTATAGAATGGTGTTAAAAATGGTGTTAATAAAGGCCATCTTACAAATTTTTTCGGTACATGGTGAGAACACCAAAGTTTCTAGATAGATAAAAACCCATATAGCCTAACCAATGTTAATGTGATCATTAAAAATGATTCCCACATTACACTGTAATTAATTTTAATAAAAAAACTATATACTTTTAATTTGTAATGATTGAGTAGAGAATCATTCTAAAAACCCCATGGCTTCTTTTAAAGTCCACCATATATATTGTACTTTAAAGTTAATTTCAAATAAAGGAACATTACTCACATAAAAAAAATATTTCATATACTTTCGAAGAAATAAAAATGCGTGTTTCAATTCATAAGGATTAATTTAAATAAATATATGGAAAGTTTAAACAGTATAACGATCCAATGAATGCACTGAGAAGGTTGTTTTCAAATTGAAAGCTGTAGATATTGTATGAAAACTAGCCACATTTAAATCAATCCGCTCAAAACTTCCATAAAGATAATGATGCTACATCTATCCTCCCCCATTACAGGTTACATATCCTATTTCTTCCCCTTAACCCAAGGTTGCACGAATCAACCTCACGCCGTAGGAGTTTTCAACAAACGATTATTGAGCGGAAATCTGCATTCGAAATCTCCCTCAGACGAGCTTGGTTCTCCGAAATGATAACTACAAGTTCACATTCGATCCCCATCTCCATTGGGTTCAATTTTCTTTCATGATCAAACCAACTGGAAAGTCATTGTGTGAGAACCCGAAGTGCTCTGAAATTAGCTAACATAAGGTTTTATCGATTAGGTAACGGGCCGAGGTCGTTCACTTCCCCCGACATTGGCAATTTAGAGTAGCGTGAGATTCAGAAAGCAATCATCTCCAACCCAACTACTATCTTCTGGTAGCGAAAGTACAATCCTCTTAAGTAGCGCTCCATAGAACTGGGCTACTTATGTTACGATCTCCAGCAATCCTGATTCGTATGTGTATATGCAACAGTTAGCTTTGCAATCGATTTGCTTGGCCAACGAAAGATAGCAATTTGAGTCAGATCTGTATTGATTTGCTACCAATCGCCGATACATTAGTTGGGGAACAGCTAATTGAAGTTACGGAAGTAGGATTTATTACTTATGGTGTAGACATTTTCATTTATGCAACTTCCTAAGAATAATTATTCCAACGTTAGACCTTAAGCTTAGAGTATCATTTAAGCTTCAGAATGTTTAAAATTTATGTTTATTTAACTCATGACGATAACTCAATTTGTCTTTAAAAAATTCTTTTGGACTTCTAAAAATTTGAAAGAAATTATTCAAATGTTTGAAAAAATGGAATAATTTTTTTAAAATCTAAAACTTCATCCAGTTTAGGAAAATTTATATTTTTAATTAAAATAATCAGGACGCGTTTTAATATTTTTAATCATCGAACAGAATGGAAGACCATACTGAAAATCGCTTATTTTTTGGAAGCGCTCAAGACAATGCGAAGACTGGTCGAATATATATAATCGAAATAGTAATCTCCATCAGTTAAGGTCCATGCATATGAAATCAAATTAGAGATTTGCTGCGTTTGCAATCTGCATCATTGAAGACCAAGTATTTAAACGCATTTTCATACATTTCCATTCTCGTTAAATTGCTACCTATTCTGATTTCGGGATACCTTATTTATATGATACAAAGCAATCGAATAAAATTTGATAAATGGGATATAACACTCAATTCAGATCTTTTTGACACTGATCTTGATAAGTACCAATACCAGTTTTAATCAAATGAAATATGTTATATTGATTTTATCGCCGATCTTAAAAAAATAAGAAATATAATCTCGCAATGACAGCTCCAAATGCTTTAAAATCTTTTTGACCAATTTAAAATTTCCGCTTAGCAACAAATTAAAGAGATAGCCTAAAAGATTATTAAAGTTAAAAAAAAAGAAGGAAACTTTTATTGGCAATGCTTTTACTACAATGCATTGTTTTAATAAGCATAATACAAAAGGAGAGATGATCGTTTATAAAGGACATATTATCGAGCCGTGGTTCAAAATATGAAAAACATGTTTTCTAATTAAATTATTAAAATTATTAATTAAATTATTAAAATTATTAATTTTCTAATTTAATTATTATTATTCCGATTAAAGATAAATTCCTTCGTCTTTCATCAATTTTTATCACCATCAAAACGTACCCTATATTAGTAGATAAGTTGTGTTATTATTTTAATTATAAGAGAGAGACATTTAAGTGATAATTTTTAATGTAATGGCTCTTTCTTTTAGGAGAAATTTTTTTAAAAAATTTCCTAAATCTGTTCCGATTTTTTTTATTAATTTCCGTTCTCTTAAGGTTCTTTTAGGATCGAATTAAATTACCGTGAATTGAGTTTTTTTAAAATTTAATTTCTTTTCTTCCATGATGTTAATCGTTCTAACAGGGGACATATTAAAGAAATTTCAATGCATTACATTCTATTAGAAAATAAACAAATTTCTTAACAACACTACTATTTATGCTGCAAACTCCAGCTCCCTGGGATCTTGTGCACTGAATGCAACAGTTAGTTTTGCAGGGTCGGCAATCTCTTTGCCTGGACAACGAAAGGTAGTTATTTAATTGAGCACTCTATATTAATTTGCTACTCAGTTCGTTTTCGTGCAATCACCGATTCATAAGATGAATAGCAACTAATTGAAGTTGCGTCTGAAGCAAGAACAAGTTTTCCCGCGGGAGCACATTCCTACACGGAAGGACTGCCTGCTGCATTAGCATGGCAGAAGCACATTTTAACGGACGCTATGTTAATGGAGTTTATTTTAGTGTGCTTTCTTTAAGCTTAAATCTTTACCTAAAGTGAGGCCTCTTTGGCATTAGTTCACGTGCGCAGCCTCCACAATTGTGAGAAAATTTAATTAAAGTTAACGAGCTAGCAATTAAAGCTTAGTTCCGTTCGCTAATAAAAGGAAAAAGAAAGAGCCAATTTTGCCCCCCCCCCCTAAAAAAGGAAAAAGAAAAACCGAAGTAACAGTTTGCCGCATCGGAGGAAAATCTCTATAGATAAAAGCTGGATGGTTATATAAGAAGAAAAAGGGTACAAAGATTAAACAAATACATTATATTTGCGATATAATTAGAAAAATAATTACTAGTTTATCTCATTAGTTAGCAATAAATAGAAAAAAACACGGATTGTTTTAATTATTAGAAACGTTTTCTTTTAGTTTTAAGATATAACATGTTTATTTGTCAAGATAATTTTTTTTAAAAAAAATGTATTGCCCAAAGATGGCAGCAGTAAAATTGATTTCATAAAAAAGAAACGTCTTATAAAATTTAACATATAAAATTGCTATTTTTTCGACACAATTTTTTTATGTGAACTATGTTCCCATATCTTTTGTATAATTCTTTTTTATTTATATCTAACATAACAATACAAAAACTATTTTTCGCACTTTGTTCAATACAATTCTGAGTAGGAATTGTAGAATATACTATTTTTTATTTTTGTGGCTATCAATATGATGAATTTTTTACCACTTCTGGGCATGTAATTGGATCAAATCATGGATCAAAACGTATTTGGACGATATATACTTTACGTAAATATCCCGTCTCTTTTCATAAATATCGTTCTTCTCAAATATCGTAATATCAAATTTGTACTCCTCAAGTATTGTAATATCAAATTTTTACTCCTCAAGTATCGTAATATCAGATTTGTGTTCCTCAAGTATTGTAATATCAAATTTGTACTCCTCAAGAATTGTAATATCAAATTTGAACTTCTCAAATATCTTATTTTTTAGTTAATGCTTCTCACATGCTCTTAAAAAGAATTAATATGACTTTTTAAGACCAATCAAAATTAATATTATTTTCATACATACGAATACATATTTCTTTACATAATCAATCTTGCAAAATTTATTGCAAGATTGATTGCATAATTGATTCCACAAGAATTCTTCCGCAGAATTGATTATTTTTATTTACATATTATTATTAAATATTTTGATTTTAGTCCTTCCTTAAATTTAACGCACATCTACAGAAACCTTGATGCTCAGCATGGGAAGCTAATTAAAAAAAAATAAAAATTCGAGTTTGGCAACGTAATAAAAGTACAAAAAGAGCAGTTTTGAAAGACTTATTGTTGGAATCTTCTTTTGATGCTTCAATAGAATTTTATAGCATTATGAAAGAGAAGGAAAATTGAAAAGGAAAGATGTTAGAGACAGTTGAATAAAGATATTTGCCAAATCAAAATCATTCGAATGCTATTCTGGCAAGTATCGAGATAAGAAAGTGCTGAGCTTGTGAGTTATGTTCTTAGCATTGTATTCCGATTTTATTTGGCAACAAAAACGATAAGAGCAGCAGAAATCAAATGGGATACATATAAATAAAAACAATCGTAGTTTATCCAAAGCAAATCTTGCTATCAAAATTTTTCTCTTGTATATATATGTAAAAGAATTTAAACAAATAAATTTCTATTGAAGGCAAAAGACATATGACAATAAGGCATGTATTCATTAAAGCTTAATTTATTAAATATTCGGGGTGGATACTAATATTTCGCATTTTCTTTGCGATAGATAAATAATAAGAAATTCTTGACATAATGTAATTAATTTTCTCTGAAAGAAGAAGAGGAGGGGAAATGACGAATAAATTAAGCGAAAACTTATATTAATCAATTAAACCTTTACACTCATATATAAGTAGTAATATCAAATTCTTGACAATTACTATAAATGTGATTAAGTATAATTTTATAGAAGAAGAAAAGAATTTCAGATATTTAACATTTGTTGGAATTTCTGAAATATTTACGCATTATCAATTAGTTTACGATTTATTTGTAATCAGGTGAAACCAGTCTAGAGAAATTTTCATAGAAGTTTCTAACTTAAAATTTACTTAAATATTCCATTTTTTTCTCTTTACTTCATTGCACTTTTTGAATTATTTTATCATATCTGTCATTTAAATTATATGATTGCCATTTCATTTTTAAGAGTTGTATTAATAAAGGAAGGAAAGTTTAAAGAAACTTTTATAAGCGCTTTAGATAACATTTTTTTAAACATTACTATGAGAAAAAAATTATTAGACATAATTTAATAACCGGGTGGAGGTATATTGATTATTTACTTTTGATAAACTTAGATAATAATAAAATAGTTACCAATTTTTATCCAAAAGAGTTCATTATAAAAAAAAAATGAAAAACAATTTGAAGCTAACTATCTGGATTTAAAAATTAAAATTTCTAATCGTAAAATACTAGTGGGTATCTATGATAAAAGAGGTGACTTCAACTTTAAAATAATTAAATTTGGCAATTATCATTCTAATCTTAGCTCTAAAATTTTCAAAAATCTAATTTTCTCGCAATCTAACAGGATAAAAAGTATCTATAATTATAAAATTTCCTATATCGAAGCAACTAATAAAAGTCGAAGCAACTTATAAAAAATTAACTATTAATGAATTTCCTAGAAACTATGGTAACTTTGAAATTTTAATTAAAGAAAGGTTGGCTCACTTCTAAACCATTGACATTTATAACTAATCCACTAGATGGCGCTAAAATTCTATTATGAATAAACGACGTTTAAAAAGAAGGAATGAGTAACGATTCTGTTTTTGTTATAATTTTACCGGCTATTGGTATGTTTTTTTATTTCCACTTTTTATTTTTAATAATGGATTGTTTTTCTTCTATAGTTTATTATTATGTGTTTTTATTTGTTTCTGTAATTTTCATATACTTTTATATTTATAAAATTTGGTGCTTCATTTAGGCTTTAATCTCGGGGATTTTTCGGGTCACAACCAGGTTTATATTCAAACAATTGTCAAATCCTTCAGAGAAAAAAATATCCCTGCCTAATGATGATCCATGAGAAAGTCATTAAGTCGTATTTCTTATTAATTTTTTTTCTTCCTTCGTTTAACTTGATAATTTTCTACTCCTGTTTTTGTTCTTTCATTTTATTTTATAATTTTTTTGTGAGTTGAGAATATTTTTAAAGTTTCTTTTTTCAGAGCGACTCGTATATTAAAATTCATTACTCAATTTTTAGGAATGTAATATAAAATAAGCCAAGCTTCTCAAATTTTAACTGTGATCTAACGAAATGATTTTGTTTACTACCAATAATTTAAATTTTTACACCTCAATTAGTTTAAATAATTCAAAATAATGCGAATGAAGTTATGTTATAATAATTCAAATTAAAAATGTTCTTTAGATTTAATTTAAGTGATTTTAATTAATGTTGCGTTATTTTGAAACATTATATAAAAATAACATTCAATAACATATAAACATATAGTATAACAACATATATATGCATTCAAAAAGTGAATACGTTCATTTAATTTAAAAAATACTGAATTAGGACATCTACTCTTTGCAATCACATTTTCTATTTAAGGGAATTATATTGATTTGTCACAAATGATTCCCCTCTCTGACATTTAAGTGCCACAAATTTCATCTTGAATGGAAGTGCTTTTTATTCTTCCATACGAAGGATTAACAATTCATTAACTGTTCTCTGCGTAGAATGAAGACTAAAATGTTTGTTTTAAAAGCCTGTTTTTTTTAAAAAAATCTGCTTTATATGCAAATGCTACTATAAAACTATGTTAGAACGCGGTGGTCATTATTAATGTTAAATTAACTTAATATTTTTAAAAGAAATGTTTTAGCATTTAAAGCTGAATTAAATTACTTTTTTCAAAGACATAAAAATGTCAAAATTTGTTCCAAATCTATATATCGTAATCTAAACGTTTAATTAACAGAAGATTTCAAAAGCATCCACAATTAGTTTAATTAAATAATTATCATCAACTATCAGAGGAGTTTTATTTCAAAAATCCCTCTAGCTATAGCCGCCACCGTTATATTAAAACAACAATCATCAACAGAAGCCATTATTTTATTTCTTGTTGATTTGTTATGTATGAAATTCTTCTTCGCTCTCTCTCACTCTCTCTTTTTTGTCAATGCTAACCAAAAATACCACCAAACATTAAAATAAAAAGTCAAAGTCAAAGTGTCCGAGGCAGTTGCATTGCATAACAATCGACCTTGATAATTAACCTGAATAATTATATTGATTAGTAAGATTATACTTATTAATTTTTAAGTACTAGTTCAATTCTTTTACAGTTATTAGCAACCCAATCTGCCCCATAATCAAAGTGCGCTAAGATTTAATAACTACCTAGATGAAAAATTTATGCATAAAACGTATTCAAAGTAATGAACTTAAGACGATGATATAAAGAATTTGCTAATAGAAATTAAAGAACCACAAAAGAGGAAATTAGCATTTAATCATACTTTGTGAAGAAAACTAATGATTAAATGAAACATTTACATAAAAACACACGTTCTTGTTTTAATGAATCTCAACGGACAAGGAAGAACCTCGTCGGTAAACAATAAAGAATTATTAAACAGTGGCAATCATTATATAATCAAATTATACAACGAGAAAGAAAAGTTACAAAAAAAATATCCCCTCATTTTAACAAACAACAGGCACAAGGGGGAGGTTAATCAATAGCAATCATCCGTGAGTTAGCTGCTCAGAACGAAATGATGCAAATTCGTAAAACGAAGGATCTAATCTAGTTTCATGCTTCATTTACGAATTGAAAATAAGCCACATCTCAAAACGCACGTATAATTTTAAGATTATAAGCATTTGGATGTCTTATGCATCTGTAAAAATCTTTTTTTTAAATTTTTTTTTAAAGAAAGTAACCAGGAAAATCACCTTGATTTAAAACAGAACTGAATTTTTAAAATGAAGCATCTAATTCATTTACGAAGAGAAACTGAGGTTGAAGTTTCAAATAGCATTGAGGGCTTTTTGAAGCTATATACTTCAAAAAGCACCTTCTTTGATAGATGAAGTCCAATCAGCTAGATTATGTTGATTTAAAGCAGACATTCTTAAAATCATGCTTCCAGCTCCAAACATAAATAGGACTATCATAAAAATTCTAACCCGCAGCACGCAATTATATATATATATATATATATATATATATATATATATATAATTAAATAAGAAACATCGTTAGAACCTTTGAGACCTTCCATTAAAATTTCTTCAATTAAATGGATTCAATTTAACCAATAAAATGCGTTGCACTATCGTTTATTAACTATTCTTTATTGATTATGTCGATTTCTGATTTCCATACAAAATCGGAAGCTCGAAACAGTGTTTAAAAAGTCAACATTTTAATGCTAGTGGAAAATAATTCGCGAGGTTTTTAAACGATTGTAAAAATTAGACACCGTATTATACAGTGCAATGCTAATATGGTTGCGTGAATAGTTTGTTATGTTTTGTGATTCAAGATCCTGCAAGACCATTTTTGAGCCTTTATTCCCTACGAAATTATTTAAAAGTTGAATAAAAATGGCATATGTGAAAAAGTTATTTAAAAACAACTTCAGCTAACTTTTAAATAAGTAAAAAATGAAACCAATTTTGGAGAAAGGCTCATTTTCAGCTTTTAACATATGCTTAGGCCAATTTTACGAGCTCTAAGTCGAGCAAACTGTCAGTTTTGCAGTGTGCAAACAGACTTTGTTTTTTATTATTAGTAGATATAATTTTGCATTGGCGATCACGAAACATCTTTCTAGAACAAAATCAGCAACGATAAATTTTCTTTTCTACCTAAAAGAAGGGAACGCGGAGGTAAGGCAAAAGCTTTAATGCCTTCATGAAATTCAACTGATACAAATGGAAATGTGGGGTCTTTATCAGAAGATAAAATAAGATATACTTTTCATATCATAATATCTAGATTAGAAAATAGGCATTATGGTTTGTAGCAACCAGAGAAGCAATCCGTATCTACAATGAACGTATCATTTCTTTAATGATATACGCCTTAAAAGACAGATCCCGTCTGTACTATAGTAAATTTTAAAATTCAGTTTCGTGAGCCCAAATAGGGTAACATGATAAAATTATAAATAGCGGAAAATTTGATAACATATTTCTTTCATATTTGCTAGCATAGGGATGAGCAGGAAATCAGAAAATTGACTTTAAAAGAATAATTTTAGTAATGCATTTATTTTAATCAACTTTTAATTAAAGTTAAATTCGTTCATTTATTTATCGACACTTATTTAAGATTGAGAGAAAGTTTAATAGAAGGAATGAAGCGCGAATCTGTAAAAAGATAAAGAATCAATATCTTAGTGTAATGAATTTCCTTTTCATATCACCACCAGATTAACAGTCAAGCCGTCGAGCAGAAGTATGATGGATATTTCTTGCATACTTTATCGCAAATAATATAATTTCATTTGCATATTATGCCATTTTAGTTTGAGAAAATAAAACATATTGGATATTAATTAAATTCTTGGTAACAATATTATATATATATATATATATATATATATATATATATATAAAAATGTATATATATATATATATATATATATATATATATTCATTATAGTCGAACAATAATTGCAAAATTGGAATACCGTAAAATAAAATTAAAATTATAATATATGCGGGGTTACGCAATTTTAGGTTAATATAAATAATTGGAGTATTAGAAATATTTGATTATGAAATATAAAGGCTTAGATTTATTTTTAATTTATAGCATTTTAATTGGAATTTTTTTCAAAATTTTATTGTATATAAATGAATATGAACAAATGAGAAATCTAAGTTTTTTAAAAAAAATAATAAAAGTAGGACAAAAATTATAGTTTAAATTCAAAACTTAATAGAAAGATCATTTAACTTTGTATTAATTAAAGATAAAAAATATAAATTATATATATAACTAAATATTCAAACGAAATTTTAATATTTTAATTACTCCTCTAGTAGTTAATTAAGCGAGAATAAGAATTATAATTAAAAATTTTTGAAGTTACAACATAAATAGTACTTAAAAGCTCAGAAGTGAAAATCTATAAAAAATATATTATAGTCAGCTTAAATAATAAATTCCCGTAAACAAATATTTAATTTTAAAGAGAGAAGATAAATTTATTGCAAATGATAATTAGAATTAAAAAAATTAACAAGAAATAAATCCTACCTGAATCTACCTTTAATTATGTTATTTAATTTGTATGATAGGATTTAATGTCTTGTTTTAAAAGTAGAAGGATGAGAGAAGCAAGGTGAAATGCAAAGACAAATTTGGCAGCTAATTTCTGGGTATATGTTTTAATGAAAAGAAATTTTAAAACAAAAGATATTTAAAAAAAAAACTAATTAAATAAAATTTCTAAATAAGGTTTGAGGCCCATGCAATAATATAAGTTATAATTACCGTCTCCTGAAGAGCAGCTGCACATGAAGTTAATCGACTGCCGCCATCTGATGCGAATCGAAACTATAAATCTCGATCTACAGGTGACAGAGGAGAAGACAAGACACAACCTCAGCGCACGAGAAACCAAAATATACTGATCTCGAAAAATCGACCGCCTCTTTTATATACGATCTTCGCCCCCATGAATTACGTATCTGACAGAATATCCAACGAGAATCTTCTGCGCGCTTTCTAAAAACAAACACTGTCCTATCAACACAGCAGACAGAAGTCACATGCGACTGACGTCATTATCAAATCGACGAATATAGTTGCTCTGCTCAGCAATAACCGGTTTCAAAGCTCCTCCCACAGCGCCAATTTTTGTTTTTTTAACGGAAAAACAATTTTTTTAACTGTCCGTTTTAGAATAATATAAACAATTTTTAATTATAATTAATTTTAAAACGCAAATATCAGCATAGTATATTTAATACTTCATACTTTTTAATTTTACATATTTTTTATTTTAATAGTTTAATACTTATAGTTAAAGCACATTTAAAATTTTATAAGATGCTTCTGAAAGAGATAATCAATAAAATCCTAACCATTCGTCATTTAGTTATATATATATTTTAGCTAAAGCAGGAATTTCTCTCACCAGTAAATTATATTTGTGATGATACTCAATTAAGATTATTTATATAAATTAAACCTACACCTTTCTATATGAATTTTATGACGTATCATTGATACAAATGGAATATGTATTTTATTTAACGATATAATTTATCTTATATAAAAAATTTATATATCTAAATTTATCTCTATTTAGAAGGAAGGATATATGAACACTTATTTATTGATTCAAATATGACTTTGAAATTTTAAAAACTGCATTTTTTTACTTTTGCATTCGATGGAATTTTCCAGAATTTTCTTACTCAACGGAAAATAAAAGAATGATAAATGAAACGTTCGAAAGTTTATTCGCTAAACTTGCAAACAAAAAATGCATCAGATTACATTTAATTCGGATTAGGAATTTTTAATTAGGACACATTAAACATTTCGTTTATAATAGTTAAAATTGAAATTTTTAAGACAATGAAAATTTAGGAAAATTGTTTCGCTTTATCCCAAATACTATTCTGCTTAAAATATAAGCGTATACAAAAAATAATTAGGTTTTACAAGTTTTTCTTTCATATCTTAAAAGTATGAAAAACGTAACATTGTCACTGAATAAACTAATTCATAAAACTCATAAATAAAATAAACTAATAAAATAAATTTTATTTACAGAGCAATCTGATTTTATTCATTTTTATTCAATTAAAGAGCAGTTCGAATGACGGAAAGTTCGGACAACGGGCGATTTCGTGAAAGATTTTTATGTTTAGAGAAACAGCATTTACAGAAGTAGCGCCAGAAAACAATGCTCTTTCCGGAGCTGTATTCTACTGCCATCTGCCGTAGGAGAGGTTAAAGTAAAAGACCAAGCGATGAGCACTTACGAGCTTAACAGGCGAATGGATGATACAGAGAGGAGAATGAACAATCATGATCGGTTTCAAGATCAATAATTTTATATTAACTAAGACCATTCTTTGTGCACGCAAAACGTTAAATCTGTTCTTTTAAATTTTTGTCACCCTCTTTCGAAAACTTTTCATTAAAAGAAAGGAGTTGATAATATTGCGTTACTTGTAAAGATGACGGGAATTCAAGAATTATGCATATTTAAAAGAATTACTAAACTAACATGTTACTAAATCAGTGTACAATAGATATGAATAGAGGAGAGGAAGAGAAGACGAGGATGATTTTTCATCTCCAAAATCAAATGAGAATAGAATCCGAAGCATAGTGTTATTTTTGTAATTAAAATCTTGAGATCACAATCAATTAGATGGTTTTATAAAATAATGAAGCCGGAAAAAAGAAAGAACGGAACTTTAGATTTCTTTTAATGTTCAAAGCAAATCCCTGATTCGTCAACGATCAAAGGGAGCAACGCACATCATATTTAAAAGAATAACTAGCTAACATGTTACTAATAGCATATTCAGCGTACAAATAGAGGAGAAGAAGATGGGGTGGATTTTTTTTCATCCCCAGATACAAAAGCAAATTGAATCTGAAACATAGTGCTCTTTTTGTGACCGAAATCTTGAGAATACAATCAGTGAGATGCGTTGTTTTGTCTTCACAAAACAATCATCAAAGTGAAAAAAAATAATAATTCTTATATGTCTTATTATTACTGCCAAAGAGATGGACAAATCTATTGCCAGAATCTTCATAATCTCTTTAAAGTTTGAAACATATTTTGCATTTCTAAAATCTTTTAACGTTTCGGAGCCGCTAATCTTTAACGTTTAACTAATCTTAATCTTTAACGTTTCATCTTTAACTTTAACTAATCTTAATCTTTAACGTTTCGGAGCCGCTAATCTTTAACGTTTTTCGCCGCCTGACAGCGACTGGCAATGCAAGCTTTTTCAGCATCCATTATTATTTATCGCAATGATTTATTAAAACTATGCATGAAATGTACAAGTTCACTTATAAGAAAGATTGCCGAACTACGCCCAAGACATGTTAGTAATAAGGGAGAAAAGGAAAACAAGATTCCGATTCCAGAAAAACGATTAGTAATTTCTTTTGTTAGCTATAGATATGTATTCAGTCAAATCTATCTCAATCCATCAATTTTCGAAATCCTTAATTTTAAAGAACCACTTAAGAAGGGAAGCCTTTTCAAATTCGAAAATTGAATAGCTTCTTGTAATTCTCTCTTGATGATAACAAGCAAGGGAGCTGCCACGCGGCAAAGTAGAGTCCAAGACGAACGACACGTCAAAGATAAGTCATTAAAAAAGTGAAATGAGCTTAATAATTTAAGAGCAAATAATAATTTCAAGTGCAAATAATAATTCAAATATCGTAAAGAACAATGAAGTTTAATTGAATATCATTTTATAAACTAGGAAAACATCGTTGACGCATTCTATTTTTTGAAGAGAGTTATAAATCTATATTTCATATTTACACAATCTTTTTTAATTGATATGCATTTTAGTCTATATATAAAATTTTTAAATAAATTCATAAAAGTTTTTTTAAAAAAAGGAAAACGTAAATATGTGCAATTTTTTGAGGTGATAGTCGAATTATATAATATTGATGAATAGAACATGGAAATGTTCGTTAAATAAAATAGAAGTTTTATAAATACATAGTTATTTTATACGAAATAGGAAGATAGCGCGTTTTTATGTAAATAAAAACTTCGTTAACTAATTAATAAACAATAGAGGTTTTGTTTCCGATTTGCATTTTCTTTTTATTACAACGTTAAGAAAACCGAAGCATTGTTGAACGCATGAAAGATCCAATTTGATTTACTGTCTGGTGATGACTAATTCAATCAATTCTGCTTATTTCATGCAAATTTACTATTTCATTTCCTTTTTTCGTTTTGTTGAAATGCTTCAGAAATATATGAAGCACTCCATTCGATTTGATTTCAGATTGACACCCCCCCCCCCTTTAAAGATACCCAAGAGACCTTGAGGAAGGGCCGAGCGTCTTCGAGCCGGTGACGAATGACAGTAACGGCATACGAGGACTGATCGGGCCCCCACACGTGGAGGCTCGCTCCATCATCCATGGGAACGTTCAGGCCTTCGCAAATTTAATGCGTACCATCCCCGCTAAAAGTGACTGATCTTCGGCAGAATTGGGATCCAAAATTCCATTTTCCTTACCCCCAATTTTTCAATCACATAGCCGTGACTTCTTGCTGGCTTTTTGAGATTTAGAACCTCCCCTCTTCCTATAGTTCATGTAATAAATATTTTAACAAATTTCGTTACATAAATAATAAAATATTACTATCTGGAAATGGCAAAGAGGGAGAAAATTCAGATTTTTAGACCTTAACATATTTTTTTCTACTAAAACAACCCTATGTGAAGAAAAAGGTAATCGAAAATTCAAGTTGTTATAAGAATAGAAATATTAATTGTTCGACCAATATAAAGTTTATATGGTTTCTCTACACACCCTCTTAACAAACAGTAGATACATTAAAATGGACACTTGGACATACGAAAATAATAATTTGAAAAATTAATTATTGCAGTCAAAATGAGAAACGATGTTTTAAATTGATTAATTATGGTATCATCAAAACTATATAAATACATACAGATATAAAATATATTTTCAGAATAAGTATTTAAACTTTTGAATTCATTAAAAAACACATTTAATTCAATTAACAAATAATTACGGAGTTAAGAAAGTTGAACCATACATACTAAAAATATAATAACTAATAAACTATTGTAATATTTTATAATGCTTTAGTATGCAAACACTGTCAACTTTTCAACATTTCTTTTTACAAAATAAAGAAATTCTATAGTTTTTTGGATTTTTTTTAATAGCTCATCTTACTTCGAAGCGTGGTTTAAAGAAACTCATTTAAATATCGGCCTTCTCGAGAAATCTCCAATTTCGTCAAACAATTAATCTTCGTTTCCTTTTCCCTGTCCTGTAGGAAACTCACTTTTTGATCTGCCACTTCATTCGTAGATGCGGAACTAATTGTGCACTACTTGAAGTATGATTTTTCTGCCGGGAGGATACTTTTTCACCCGCGTCTTTCCCCTGCCGTGCAGGGCGGTTAGATAGGTATCGGCCACGCCCCTCAAACACATTCATCTTGCCATGCGATCCTCCTACCCCATCTTCCTTCCCAAACCTGATTTTTAAACCGACTGTCTTCTTAATCAGTCTGCCTGTAAAACCTTTTCTTCTCCAACCTCCTCCCCTCCGGACTTCTCCAAGAGAGAGGATGGTACAACCAACTTCAATAAAATCCTTCATCTTCGAGATTCAGTTGTAAGATACTGATTTAGGGAGTTGCACACATTCTTGAATACTTTAATTACTGTATCGCAGGAAGCTGAACGGATGACAAGTAATGAACTCTTTTTCGATTACCCCGCCGTTCATTATTGGCCTTGTTAAACCTGTCATCAATGATGTCACGCTCTCGCTTAACATCATTTCTTCCCTTTTCATTCCGATGCTTTCTAATGAGCCAACGCTCGAAAACTACAGATTCCGAGCTAGACTCAGTTCTTAGGTAACGAATAGCTATTAAATTATTTCATGCATGAACAAGTCCGAAATTGGGGAGTCTTTGATGAGGAGAAAAGAATGTTGTCATCGTGCTCGGATTACCGCTGTGAATAGGTCTTCCTCCTGGTGCGACGCGTTTAAGAAAGGAATTCCGCTCGGTTCTTCAAAGGTGCAGGGTGTCTGCGAAATAATGACCGTTTTTATTGCAGAACTGAAAGTAGTTACTGAAAAGATCGGTGTTTTCAGTTTCACCTGCCTCTTTTCTTCCCTACGCATCAATGCGAGGTCGAATAGTATATGATTATTTAGCGTCAGGATTGGTAATAAAATAACCTACTTTTTTTATGAGCCACTAGAAAATTATTTTTGAAAATTTTTTAACATTTCATCATTACTTAGTGGTCAGAGTTTAGTTATAACTCCTATTATTTTTTCTTATTATTATAATAGCAAATAATAAGCAAATTTTAACTTTTCCGAATTGCATACTTCCTATAAAACCATTAGCTCTTTTTTTCTTTTTTTTTTCAAAAATAACTTTTTGAAAAATTTCTGAAAATTGGAATTTTTTTTATAAAGCGGGATATCAAAATATTAATAGCTGTCAAGGAATTTACCCATTATAAAGTTCAATTGGTTTCCGAAAACTATTACTGGTTGCATCTTATATAAGCTACCTGCAAGGAAATTATTTTTGAAGAGTCCGATAAATTTTTCTTGCGTGGGTGCTGTGATTTTATAGGAGTGCGACTTTAAAAAATTAAATTCGGAAATATATGCTAGTTGAATTATTTTCGAAATCCAAATAGACTGAATATTTTCTTAGTATATAAATAGGGGAAAATTGAAACGCAAATATTTTACGAACAAAATACATAAAAATAATCTACAGGCTTCCAAGTCACTAGCAAATCATTTTTCTAGAGCTTATAAAGATTCAGATTCTTAAGATGTAATTTGCTATTTTCATTTTATGGTTTTTAGATGAGAAATATGAAACATTACAATATCAGCAGCAGTTTTTCCGAACCTGATATGTTTATATAAGTAGTAGATGAAGTATTAAACTAGCTTATTAGTTAAAGATAATAATACAATAAGGCATTAATTATAATTTAAATATTAATTAAATGCATTTATTTTAAAAAAATTCAATGAAATACAAACAATTAAGCTATAAATTCTTGCATATTTTTGTTTATTAGTATTAGATAATTAACCTGTCTGGCAGTGTTTAGTGAATTAATTTTTATTAAAGTGATAATAGTAATAACTATTTTTAATACAATGCTATGTAAAATTGTTCTTAATGAGTGCTTATGGATCCGAGTTCTCCAACAGGATTTGTCAGATTGTATATAGCTTTTAAGATTTGTATCGCTGTTAAGCTAAAACATTCGGAAAAGTTGCGCGTACTCTAATGAAAACGATTAAACAACATTATATACTTATCAGTTTGGAAAAATTACTACACTATTGATAGAGTTCAGTTCAGAAGATAAAAGTTTCTGTCACAGTAAAGAATAATTATTACAACACTAAAATTTTCATTGAAGTGTGACAAATTTTGAATAAAAATTAGCAATCAACAATTAAGCGTATTAATACTTTGAAAACACTGCTAATAATTTCCAGGAATTTCTAGAGATATCACTTGAAAATACCAGAAGCATAAAATAGCTTTAAAAAAAGGATAATTACATTACTTACCTTTACTTATTATTACATAACTAAAATACGAGGGAGCTATGCTGAATTTGACGAAAATTTGCTTATGTGCAAAATAATAGTAGTCGCTTACTACAGCAGTTTCTTGAAAAGAAAAATGGAATTTTCTACGAAGTAATAAAGGGAATCAAATGAATAAAAAGTATTGCTGAGATAATATTTATTACTTTATCCAAAGTGTCAATAAAATGCGATAAATCACAAATGAACGATGATCAATTCGAAAGACAAGCACCAAATGCCATTAAGCGCTAAGGATGCCATTTTTTTTCTTCTAAATATTAACATTTTCGGGGAATATTCCCAATTCAGTAGTCAAAACGTTTAAACGGATTAAAAATTAAAAGCAAAATGTGCCACAGAAAAGAGTAATTATTATATTACTCAAATTACCAATGAACTGTGATTAATTGCGATGTATATTCATTTCTGCCATATCATTCGTCAATGCTGAAAAAATTAGGCATGCGACATAATAGCGAACGATGATAACTCATTAAAAGTATCTTCAAGCATGTGTTATTCACGTTTTCGAAGTCTGGAAGATTAATACAGGCAGGTGGGTCGTCGTAATGAGATAGTTGTGGTTCGAGAAAAGGAAAATTAAGGAGGGGAGAGGAGAAAAAAAAAAGTTCGCGCAAGAAATGAAGAATTTGGGCAGTTGACGATTCATTCGCTTTGAGAAAAGTAGGGATTTCAAAGCCTTCATTGTTCGTCTTCCAGTTCCGGTCCTTTAATGGCTGAAAAAAAATTGTTTTGCCTAATTGTTCTCGAAAGTGGCTTTGACGAAGGCGACTCTATTCTCAGCATTTACGTCGCATTTTAATGTGCTAATGCGTTTTGAAGACTTTTGGAGTGGAAAACACCAAAGTAAGCAAAAGGACGGTGAAATGAAGGCAATTTGTAACGCTCTGACTTTAATGCCGAAGAAATAGCTTGTGGGATCAGGTATGGTAGATGTTATATATATGTCAAGTAATTTCACAAATGTGAAAATGTGGCTAATCTTTTTTTAAACTTATTGGGCTTTTTCTATGGCTCTGCAGATTTTAATGACACTTTAGTTATACCTTGTCGTAACTAATGTAATAAAATATTGCAATTTTGATAGAAAGCTAACCCATTTGTGATTTTATTACTTTTTATTACATAAGCTATCAAAGAAGAAATTATAGTAATTTTTAAATATTATATCAATGATCTAGTCCCAATGCTTTGCAGTTATACAGGTTTCTATTCAGACACTTAACATAATTTCGAAGTTATTTGGGGACTTATTCATACAATATGCACCCCCAAAAATTTATTGTAAATTTTTTTAGCGTTTTATTAGATTTTCAAGATTTTATTTGTCATACAAGATCTATCTTCACACAATCTGCTCATTTATTTTAATTAGAGTTGATTCTCATGATATATTTTCTCCCTCGTATTTTATGAAACCTTCATAAAGGGATACTGGATAACAAAAATTCAAAAATAAATGCAAAAATCCACCAGGCGAGGGGAGGGGTAAGGCATATTTTAGAGAATTTGAGAACAGAATTTAATATAAATTAAAAACATCGATTAAAACTAAAAGGAAATTTGTTTTTAGCGAGGTAACTAAATAACTGAGAAAGTGTAGCGACATTGGCTAAAGGACATATTTTTTCCCTCGTATTTTATAAAACCTTCATAAAGGGATACTGGATAACAAGAATTCAAAAATAAATGCAAACATTCACCAGGCGAGGGAAGAGGGAAGGCATATTTTAGAGAATTTCAGAACAGAATTTAATATAAATTGAAAACATCGATTAAAACGAAAAGGAAATTTGTTTTTAGTGAGGTAACTGATTAACTGAGAAAGTGCAGCGACATTGGCTAAAAGATGCCATAGGTTTTCAAGTCACGTAATACACTACACTAAAAGATACTATCTTTCTTCCCACTTCATTAGTATCCGCGTCAGCAACACAAATACTTCTTTTGAAACAGTATCCTTCATAAACCAAAAGTAAGTACAAAAGAATACTTAAAAAGAGAGCAGTGCCAAAGTGATTTATCTTTTTTACTTATGCGACAGGCAGCGGATGTGAAAAAGTTCTCATGAACGAGTGTTGTTTCTGCGTTTGGGTGGCGAAACACCCGATACACAAAGAGCGCAGAACAACTCTTTTCATACGAAAACTAAAATAACACGAGACGTACCATTGCAACCCACTTAATGGAAACTTAAATTTAATGTAGATGTCACCAGCCAAGATCATGGATAATTAATTACTCGGGTCAAAACAGCTACCATAAGGGGCCTCATGGTCGGGTGGCTTCATGTTTGCTGTCGCGTTCAACAACGATTCTGTAAATGGAGATTCGTTGAAATCCACTCTCTCCACTTGTCTGGAAGAACTAGGGAGATTTTGTTAAAGAATTTAAGCATTTTCGTGGGGGAAATCACCACAGCTATTTTTAATTCCTCTCGGGTTTCTTAAGGAAGCAGTAGCTGTGGTCATAAATCTACTCTTGTAGTTTATGGTCTGCAGGGATTTATTCTGTTGGCCTTGCCTATTTAGAGGTTCCTTTTATTTACTTTTTTCAAGGGCCCCGTTTAACAGATGTGGGCAGAAATCTTTTAGGACATTAAGGAAAAATATCCGTTATTTGCAATTTATTTAAAATTTTTGATGGATAGATTTGCCGAATGTCGACTGCTGCAAAGGAAGATGGTGTAACGGAGTAATTGCTTTTCCGATAAATGACAGCAATTGCAATATGGATTTGGAATTTGCAACAGACAATAGGGTTAGCGACGTTATGGAATTTAGAATTCAGATATGAAGTAGATGAAAGCAAAAGGAACCATCAAATTAGGAACATGTCAGATTCAGACGAAGGGCCATGATTTTCATGAATGGATTTGCAGAATATTATTAGTTTCATAGTTATTATGGTTTCACACGATAACCCATATTAATTTAATATCTTCCAATAGATAATTTTAAAGCAAGGGATCCTGCATAGGATTTTTGGCCATGAAAACTTTAGTAATGCATGCTCCTTACAGTCTTTTTCAATGTTAATAACCAAAAATAATCGATGAAATTATTTTAATTTGTCTAATTTTATAAAATTTTCCAACCTGAATAGATTTTTTCTGCTTATATTCAGTTTATGTTTCATTAGTCTAGTGTCAAAAAAAATTGGCTGATTGATTTATTTGCCAATTTTTTTAATGCTAACAAGCAAAAGTAATTGTGAACGCTCTTTAAGGTAGGTGATTACATTAAAAAGTCTCTTTTTTTTGTGAAATTATGAATTTTTTTATTTAATATTTTTGACGTTTGAACAGGTTTCTTTATAAAAACATTAGAATTTTGTTTCTAAGCCTTTTTTTTATTATTAGGATTTTTAATCATGTAAAGTTTAGCAATGTATGCTCCTAACAGTTTTTTCAGCGTTAATAATCAAAAATAATCGATAAAAATATTCTAATTCGATTAATTTTATTAAATTTTCCAGCATGAACATATTTTTTTTGTGCTCATACTAATTTTATGTTTCATTAGTCTTTTTTAAATATTCGGATATATTGTGTCAAAAAAAATGGGAATATGATACATTTTTCATTTAAAAAAAATGCTAATAAGCAAAAGTAATCATGAACTCTTTTTAAGGTAAATGACTCCACTAAAAAGTCGTTTTTTTTTAAGAATTATTATTTTGAGTTTTTAGCTTAGTTTTAGTTAGTTTTATATCAGTTTTTTGTTCTTTTGCTCTTTTTGTTTTCTCTCTTCTTTTTTTCTTTAAATTTTTCTATCCATTAAAATTATTATTTAATATTTTTAATGTTTGAACAGGTTTTTTTCTAAAAAAAAATAAATCCATTAGAATTTTGTTTCTAACCCTATTTTATTTAGAAGTGACATTAATTTTTATACTTGCATGAGCATGCGCTTTACTTTTTTTGCATTTTTAAATGCCATTCCTCAAATTCTCATCTATTATAGAGTTTTCATACGAAAAATCTCAAAAAATAAGATCGAATGCTTATTTTTTGTTTAAATTTGGTGTAATAATTTTTCAACATATTCTGTAATTATTAAACAAGAGAATAAATAATTTATTCTTTTAGAAATATTTTATAGTTGTTTTCGTTCCTCACAATGTGAAAAAAAAAAAAAAAAAAGGAAATTTCGTGTTATTTATTATTTGAATTAAATATTTAAAGAATGGTTTGAAAAACAGCTTTTCTTCTTTTTTTCCAAGAACTAAACAATATGGTTCGTAAGCTTTCTGTAAAATTTTAAGCAAATCTTTTGATAAACTTCTAAATTAAAAGATTTTTGCTTTATATCTTTTTTAAGCCTAAAACCTCTTCTTTTTTTCCCCCCCTCTCTTCTTTTTTTTCTTTTTTTAAATTGCCACTTAACTGGTATATTTTAGCTTCATAGATGTTTTTTCAATCTTTTTCACGCAAATATTCAAAAGTAAAAACGCATGTTACAATTTTGAACTGATTGTCTATTTAGCTTAATTTTTTCCCACTCTGTACTTAATTAATGTTTTTTTGTTTTTTTTTGCTCGTTTTGAAAAACAATTACTAAGTATACATGTAATTGCGAAAACTTTTCCTCATCGTTGTGAGAAGTTTCAGAAATTCTGAAACTTTACTTCTGGTTTAGAGCAAATATATACTACACATATATTTATCAAGAAATGTACCATATAGGCAGTTTGAGTTTAAATACCTTTGACTTTCAACGAAAACATTTACTATTAGTGAATATAAAAGACAAATATAGCCTATAAAACTACAATTAACGACTTTGAAGAGATCGAACATTCCCTGGTGGGTACAATAATGATTAGTGGTTGAGTGATTTCTACTGAGGGTTGGGGGGGGGGTGCATTTTAAGTGAGAGGCTGCATCGACCGTGCGTTAAAGGGGGAGCTATTTTGCGTTCGCTCGCTACGGTAGTCGTATTAACTGCCGTGAGGGGTTCGGTTATTCAGATTACCCCGGATACTAAAGCAGTTCTAGGGTAGCTCTTTTATTTTTATAATTGAATTTAAAATATTGATAATTTTCTATGAATTTGGATTTTTTTGGAGAATGCCGTAGAGGAATTTTTAAATCATGCATTTCGATTCCCAATTGGACGACGAAAACTTTGGGAATATCTCGTTATGCCCATTTTTCAACGTAACTGTATACAAAAATGAAATTAAGTTTGTCAGCTAGTTGTAATTGGCCTCTTTATTAAAATATGGGAAAATTATATTACATCGATTTATGATTAAGCGAATCCTCATCTTTTGCGTGATTTTCTCGTAAATTGGCTTGTTTCGAGCCACGAAATAGTTTTTTGAAATAGAATGAGATTGAAAGAATTTTTTCCTGATGCGAGTGCACTAAATTTAAGAAGCCTTGGTCAAAGCACGAGAATAAATTTTAAAAAGCTCTTTTTCGTTCTTTTCAACTTGAAACATTTTTCAAACTTCTTTATAATTCAGAAAATATTTGTCAGGATTCCGAAATCATTAAGGAAATGAAATTTTTTTGAGAAATAACTGTAATTCAACAAATAGGAATTATTATGTAATTTTTTCACCCAGAATGGACATTTTAATAATTTTTTCTCCGAGTTCTTTAGATTTTGAATTAAGAATGTTTTATGAGAGTTTATGCGATCATATTTTTATTTTTTCGTATAACAAATATGCAAAGAGAAATGTACTGTAATCGTCAAAACTTCTCTATATTTCAGATCGAAAAATATAATTTGGGAATTATAATTGTTTGTTTGTCAATTTGCGACACAAAGGTCAAAACCGTTTTGAGCTACATGGATGAAATTTTGTTTATGGTTTTTACACCAAACGAATAGATTTCTATCAAATTTTGAACAAAA
>JAOUZG010015275.1:1728049-1746820 GCA_026289955.1 Argiope argentata | reverse complement strand
TTACAGAGCCATCTAAAGCCGATGATAATCAGAATTTTACTGCAACGCAATTGACCAGCCAATTTGTCTCCTGGAACTTTCTTGATACTCTGTGTATTGTTAATAATATGCTATTAATGAACAATAATTATGAAACAGTTTATCAACATGTGACATTTGGTGATTAATCGTTGGCGGTGCGGCTAATAAATAAGTAACAAAAAATGGAATATGCATTTTGGATGCCTTTTTTGAGACCGAGTTGAAGCCGAACTTTGATACAGAGTCAAGATTGCAGTCACAAGATTCCGTACCTCATTTCAAATATTTTAGTCATTTTGTTTCTGCAGAAAGCTCTGTCGCGTTTTCATGCCTGTGAAAGCATAGACTGACAGACAGTCAATACTTTAACATACATGGTTTAAAATTTTATGCACATCTGCAATTTAGATGTTGAATCTGTGTACCAATTCTTATCCATTTAACTCTCTTAATTTTGTAATTATCTGGTTAATTTATATCCAGACAGACAGACTTCTTCTAAATGGATTCCATTCAAAATTTGATTGAAATCAACAAATTTGGTCGTAAAGCCTATATACTAAATTTTATCCGTCTAGATCAAAGGGTTTTTGCGTTACTGCATTCACAGACAGGCAAATAGATATAATTTCAAAAATTTGTTTTTCGACCTTGGAGAGCTTTGAAACATGGAGACTAGTCAAACTCCGAAGGTCGAAATTTTTTGATTCACTGCTTTCGCTTTGTTCATTTGAGAAAATATTATAACAATACAATTAATGAAACAAGGGGGGTATTGAAAGCTCATAAGATTTTTTAGCCTTATTAAATAAATATTTACGTTATTAATAAAAAATAAACAATAAAGGAAATGCATTTTTTTGTAAATTTTCTAAAATTCCATTTCTCAATATCTCCCGTTTCAAAAATACAAAGTAAATAGCATAACCCTAAAAAGGCAAAGTAGTTCTTATAATAATTATTAAAAGATCTCAGTCCTAGCTATTGTTTAGTTAAAATGTGAAATTATAGACAAATCTTAAGACTAATTTATGTTCGTAAATAATGTCAAACAGTGTCAATACCTCGCTTTATTTGATTTTTTTAGTATCAATTACTTCAAAAGTAAATTTATTTGGTGATAATTAAAGTTCATTAACAATTCATTGATTTATTTAAAATTAATTTAATGGTTGTATATTTTTGTTCCTTATTTGCTCATTTTATGTTTCTCGTTATCTTTAAATTTGGGACTGAGAAAAATAATTTAAATCAAAGATGAGGTACCAAAATTTTTTCTTGAAATATTTAAAATTCCTTGATATTCATGGATGGAAATTAAAATTTTAATTTTTAAAAATAATGTAATATTTTTATATTGATTAAGTAATATTATTATATATGTAATATTTTTATATTAATTTTTTTGGGGAGTATTTGCATTTTCCGAGTTTAAAAATGTGTACGTGTATACATTGTTGATAAACTTCTATTCGAAAATCTACTTTTATTGCATGAGGTGATTGATACCTTAAGAAATATTATTATAGTTTATTTTCTGAATGAAACTATATTTCCGAAAATTTTGATTTTGCTTCAATATAACAACAACAACAATAATAATAATAAAATGCTTACAAAGGTCTTCCGAAAACACTGACATTGAAGTCGATACAATCTATCTTCTAAACAACTTCTCTATTATTTAGAAACTCCCTGACATAAAGAATACGAAAAGTAAGGCATTGTTTGAAGGTATATGACACATTGTCTATTTTACAGAAAATATAATTGAGAGATGACAGGATATTTTGCAGAAAAACATTAATGTTTTGTGTGTAGATAAGAAATATTTGCTTTCAAGAGGATTTTAAATTAGTTTATCTATATAAAATAAGAAAGGCGTAGATAAAACGAGGAATCAATATCGCATTGAGCAAATGCTATTTGCACCTTCAAGAATAATTGCTTACTTTTGCTTATGTTCTCGCTTCCCTGACGGGTATAGTAATGATGGAGGGTCAAGGTGCCACCATATTTATTTCGGGTAGTCGGGGCTCCATTGTGGACGTATGGGTTGCATCATAGTGGAAATCATTTTGAATTCCCCTCACTGCCGGATTATGTTGTCGTGGTGGTCCGGTTTTCATCGTTTCCTCGGAATGATTTGGTAAGTTGGGTGCCGCTCTTGTTAAGCCTAGTGGTATGAAGAATGTTCTCACATTATATTTTTAATTATTATTTTTTATTTTTCCATTAATTCCTAAACTGTGTTTCTTCTATTTAATATTTTGATTTGTTTGCTTTAAAATCACTCATTATTAGATAACAGAAGATTGTACACTCATACATTAGAATGTAATATTTAGATATAATTGTACTGTGTTTTTCCATTAATTCCTAAACTGTGTTTCTTCTATTTAATATTTTGATTTGTTTTCTTTAAAATCCCTCATTATTAGAGAACAGAAGATTGTACACTCATACATTAGAATGTAATATTTAGATATAATTGCACTGTATTTTTCCATTAATTCCTAAATTGTTTTCTTCTATTTAATATTTTTATTTGTTTGCTTTAAAATCACTCATTATTAGAAAACAAAATATTGTACACTAATGCATTAGAATGTAATATTAAGTTATAATTGCATTGTATTATAATATGACATTTTAAACTTGTAATATATTTAATTAGCTTTTCTTAAGTATAAGTTGTTTGTTAAATTTCATTTTTTAAAGAATTAATTAATATTAAACAATAGTATCCTTGAAACATCTAAAAGCCTAAGAAACACAATCCAATATAGATATAAGGATTTCCCTTAGACTCGGCAATCCATGCTGTTAATAAAGGGTGTCCCAAAATTAACGCAAGATTTGAATTTGCCGCCATTTTTGCAGTAACTTGTTGGCAACTCTGAAAATGAACAATATTATAGCTGAGATTTTAGGGTTAGTAAAAATGGAACGTTACACGATACAAATTGTTTTCATTATTGAATAATAATTAAAAACATAATAAAAACTGGTGATTTGAAAATTGGCCCCCTATGTTGTGTGATTGAACACCGTTGGATTTCTTTTTATGGGCTTATTTTTAGTCAAGGATATGCCAACCAGCCCACAAGAACACATGTAAAAAGGAAATTTAATGTTTCAACAAGGAAACTCACTCACATGCAAAATGGTCATGAAAAATTTCGAAAAAAGAGTGCATATGTGCCAGCAAAGCCGTGGAGGCCATTTGCCCGATGTGTTATTTCATAAATAACCCTATCTTATGTATTTAATGATTCAATAAAAAAATAACAATCTTAAGATTATAAACTGTGTTTTCTATTTAATTCAAATCTTGCGTTAATTTTGGGACAACCTTTACTTTACAAAAATTAGAAAACCTTTTCGTGAGGCATTAACTATGGATTCTAAAAGGTTATTTAGATTATGGATTCTAAAAGGTGGAGAATATTACACATTCATATTAAAAATAATGCAGAAAATGAGAACACACATTTAGAGGTTAGTGTAAGATATTAAATGGTAAATATATGTGCACTATGTAACTCAAAAATTAAAAAATATGTTTAAATTATGTAAATTAAGTGCCTCATTAAATGACTAAATTAAAATGATATGCTTAATTAACTATTAGTTTAAAAAACTAAGTTTCTTTGCTTTGTTTTGAAAATTCATTTTTCCTCATTAAATATAATAAATCACATTCCATTGAATAGTTTCATCCTTGAACAAATAGTATTGTAATTAATTCGCAAGACAAATATTTGACTTCTTGCTGAAAAATTAATGATGAAAGCCTGCTTTTGAGCGTTCAATACAATTTCTTGGAAAAGGCAAAATATTTAATTATTGATTGTTTAAACAGAAAATTAGAGATATTTAAATATTCTAAAAGAAGATTTTAAAGTTGGTGTTTTTTTTAAATATCTTTTTTCTGTTGAAAAATAAATTCAATACATGCATTTTACAAAATAAAACGGGCAAATGTGAAACAAAAATGAATGCAGCATTTATATATAACAAATGGATCGCAATTCAAGTAATTAGTAATATATATATTAATAACGCATGTATAATATAAGAATATTTAATGAGTACTGTAAACTTTTATACATGAGAAATAGAAAGAAATTGAAGATAATAAACTAAATTGAATTTAATGGCAATGTTTTTTTGAATTTTTAATCAAATAATTTGAAACAAAATTATTACCTAAATTAATTTTTTCTTCTTATATAAAGGAATTCGACAGAAAATTGCATTTCAATGTTTTTTCAAGATCGAAATTCATCTTCATGAGCTTACTTTGAGATCATTATGCATTCTTAAACTAACAGGTTCATTAAATTCTTTGTGGTAACAAATGGTTTGACATTTGGAAATTTCTGACACAAGAGTTATGATGTTAACCACGATGTGCTAAGTAATAGGTAAAATAATATTATTTTCAAATAGTCACCGAAGGTAAAATGAGTCGAAACTCTAAAATATAAACAAGTAATATTTTTTTTTAAAAAACATTTTTAAAATCAATTCCTACTTTGGATATTAGGAAAAATTTAGGAAGTTAGAATTTTTATTTTATTTTATTTACTTTTTATTAAATAATTACAATTGTTATTATCGTGTTCCGCTGTACAGCGGAAGGAGGGGTGCATCAGTTTCTGAGGGTATGGACCCCTGAGCATCCGATCCTTGAGCAAGAATAACGATCACCTTTGACTCAGGACCCCCAGTGGTATAATTCTCGACATTGTGACCAGGTTCGAACTCACAGCACAAGAGATTCGAATTCAACACTCTACCAAACAGGCTATTCCGACCTAACAATTACAACTGCTATAAAGAACTACTATAAAGGCGAGAAAACAAGTTTTTAACAAAAAAAAATTAATTAATAATTGAAAAAACTGTATTAACATAAAATGTCATCCCTTACAAGTTAAAAAAATTATTTGAACTTGATTGGGTGAATAAAAAGTATTTTATTAACGATTGAAAATTGAAACAAGATTATATATATATATATATATATATATATATATATATATATATATATATAGGGAGAGTGCGAGCTAATAGTATGAATTGAAACAAGATTTAGATTTAAATTTAAATAAAAGGATAAAACTTTATGGACTTATTCAAAGAGTTGGACATGATGTGTCTTATCAAGAACAGACTCTCCGACCCGCCACGAAGGCACCCAGATTAACCATAAGCACTGAATGACCGGACCGGCTCAACAGCAATTAGCGGGAACTGTGGTTAAGTCCTAATGGCCATCACCGGCCACGGTACAACCCTCCCCGAAAGAAGTTTGTTTCGTCATCGATGGTAGGAGTTTAACCCCATCTAATAGTGCACCCACCGGGTTGGCGAGATCCAACCACCATATCGGAAGCATCTCATCCCCAATTACGAGGTGACCCCCGGAGGAGGGCAAATAATAACAAAAAAGATAATGGAGTGCTAAACTTTTGAAAAAATTTTGAACACTGGTCACAGATGGAAAATGACATCTCCAACACAGTGGTGGTTGCTCACCTAGCAATAAGTGAATAAGGGTAAATATAGTGAGTCCAATTTGTAAACGAATTGAAATAGTATCTGCTTTTGTGTTCGCTAATTAGGACCAACGTTGCACATAAGGTTTGATAATATGAAGTTTGTTGTTTGTCTCCAGGTGTAAATTGTGCCTCTGGCTTGGCGCTAGTTTTTTGCCGTCTAATTGTACTAGGTTTTAAAAAGTAACTTAAACGTACAAATGTTTTGTTTCCATGTTGCTGTCCAACAATGCTATCGAGAATATTTTTAACCTTAACGCTCTCGGTCGATATTCGGATTTCACAATTGCTAATTGTTATTTAATCTGTTGAAGCCTTGCAATAGGCTAATCACCACTTTAATTTTTTTTTATTTAGAGCTGTAGTTTGAATTTGTGACGAATTCTCTTTCTTCACAATAATTCACAATTTATATTTATTTTTCTATTCATAAGAATAGGACAAAGCAAATAAAGAAGTGAGAATTAAAATGGTAAACGTTATAAGTGGCAAAATAAGCTCATCGGTCTATTCGTAGAGACGTCAGATTAGCGACATCTTTACACGATCCGTTGAACTATTTAAGTGACAGCTAATAGCCAATTCTGACATTAAGCATTGGATTTTCGACGCTTTAAAGTAAAAAAATTGTGTTTGAATATTTTTGGTATTTACAGCTTTTAATCTTCAGATATCATCACTTGTTATGGTCAAATTATAAATGAAAATTTTTTAACATTTCAAAATTATTTTTAAAATTTAAATTTTTTTTTTATGGAAAGCAAGTTTATTGATCCGTTTAAGGGTTATGAAAGAAGTTGCCATTTTTGTTTCAGTAATATTTTTATTTACAGGAAACAAAAATCTTTCAGTGCTACGCAATGCGTTATATTTACAGGCAGAACATCTGACGCATCCGACAATCTCAATCAGCACTGTGTTACATTTACAGAGAGACTCCGATAATCTTTATCAGCCCTGTCTTATACTTACAGTCAAGACATCCGATAATCTTCATCAGCCTTGTAGGAAATTCATCTGACTTATCCCTCACCACAAAAATTGAATCAGTCGTCCATAAACCCGGTATGGAGCGTTTTACGTTTGCTTGACTGGACACTTACTTTCTTGGGGACGTCAAACGCATTCTCCCCCATTATTCAAAAGGGAGATCTCCCCTCTCTTTTCACCCAAAAATATTCGTGCCATATTTGTATACGAGTGTGAATAATATCACCAGTGCGCAATCAAAAGAGTCTTGAGGCCTTTCCTGAAGACTCGGAACTCTCCCCAAAGCGCAGGAAATGAATTTCAATGGGATGTATGATAGACTGGTGAAAAGGAACAACAATGTAGGAATGGGGAGAAGCACCAAGAAGCTCTGAAGTATAGAATAAGTAGCGTAACAAAAGAGTGTTGAATACGAGAAGAGATAATTCAGAAGCCTGGCTCCTTCGGGTTAAGTGAACCGTTCTAATATTTAGATTCCGCAGTAGGGTGCGCATATAAACAAGTGACAGAGAAGTTTGAGGGGTTGACACCCCTTTCTGGAAAATCTCCATGCTTTTTTTTCTTCCTTTCATTTCAGACTACTATATTTGGTTGAAGAAGTATCACCAGAAGAACGCATTCATGCATGCAAGAACCAGTCAAAGCAAGAATTCTTCAACGATGTATGAATGCTGTCTTATTTAGGGTGATAAAATGCACAATTCTTGTTGTATAAGTTCATGAATTCGGATTTGTTGTTATCAAATCAACCACAAATGGAAAGCCATTCAAAGGAAAGAAATTTTAAACCTCCAACAGGAAATTAAATGTCTCTTAATAATGATATTTCATACTGGCCACATTTACTGAGTGCAATAATGTCTTTAACAACTAGAATTAATTCTGATTCTGTGCATAGATTTACAGTTACTCAATTACACTTAGTAAATTTATACTGCGATTCTGTCTTTTAAATATATTTTAAGTGTTCCCGATGGAATAATTCAAAGATTAATTATTACAGAAATATGTTCATTGCTTTTAAGATTTACTTGAAAGAGACATCATTTATTTTATTTTCCCTCATTCATGCCATAATTTCGTGGATTTTATTTTTATTAATACTTTGTTTCAGAGGTGAAGTTTAAATTTCAATTATTTTCGATAGATCCTAATTTGTTTTCATGAAAGGATATATTTGAAACATATATTTGCAACAACTTCTAAATAACAGGCATACAAATCTTTGGGCGTAGTTTGTTCTAAAATGGTCTTTGTATCCTTTTAGTGAACAGAATGAAAGTAATAGGGAAAAACAATTTCTATTACTAATTTCTAGTTTTTAATTACTTCTAGATACCCGGTATATCAAATATTTGGAATAATTTGGCCAAGGTTGGCCCTTTTGCGTGTGATAAGCAACGAAGATTAATAGTCGAGAACTATGATACTAATGTATTTATATACTTATTAATGTTTGCAATTGTATATGCGTAGCGATGAGTGAAAATGTATTATATTTTGATGTTATGTTAAACTAAGGATGATTCTAAAATCCTACAGTTACAGTTTGGCATGTCTGTCTCCACCCTTTCTGAAAATTCGATACCATTGTCTGAGAAAGGAGAAAGGGATAACTAAACCTCATTTCTTTGATAATGAATAGAACTGTAAACTACAATAAAAAGATAATTTTTCATAAAAATTAAAAAAAAAGTTAATTTTTTTTTGAAAACAGCTTCATAACGCACTTTTATTAGTGTACTAAAAATCAGATTATGTTTATTTTAATTATTGTCAATTTTTAGTCTTTAAATTATATTTATTATTACAAATATTACATTAAATTAAATAAATGTTACTTAAATTTACTATTAGTTCCATATGTATAAGTTTTAGCAATTTAATTATGTTTATCAGTTCACGGATAGCTAAGATATTAAACATTCGGCTACAAATTCTATCGATACTGCTACATTCAGTGGTGGCGGTGTGGTCGGCTGTGCACAAGAAGAAGTTAACGTATTTAAATATTAAGATAGTGTGATGTCAGCAAGAATAAACACGTACGAAAAATTTCAAAGATCTATCACATCAGGAAGTAAATGTACAAAAAATTGCAGAATTTTGCCATTATAAAAGTGAAACAAGTAAAGTTAAACAAAAGTGTTTAATTAAAAGAGTCCACTTGATTCGTGATGCAGGACAGTTACATGTTTCGGTTTTATTCAGTGGAACGAGGCTAGTCCGATTTCTAAAAAGCTATATTTAAAAATGAGCAAGACAAGAACAAGCAACATTTGAACTAATGCCACGATAAAAGTGAAACAAAAGTGCTTAATTAAAAGAGTCCACTTGATTCGTGATACAGGACAGTTACATGTTTCGGTTTTATTCAATGGAACGAGGCTAGTTCGAATTCAGAAAAGCTATATTTATAAATGAGCAAGGAAAGAACAAGCAACATTTGAACTAAAAATAAGATTACATTATTTTTAATATTTAAAAATTTACTAAACGGTACACAATTAATAAAAACATATTATTTCAGAAATATTAAAATAAATTATAATTGAACATTTTAAATAATTTTGAAAATTCTTAATTCAAAAAGTTAGTAAAGGACTGAAATAAAAGCAAACATTTTATTGCATTTTGGAAATAACAATTCTAAAATAAATAGTCAAAATGGACATTTCATTCCGTACTATTATATGCAAAGTCTTTCTTTAAAAAAATTTGACATTTTTTAAGGACCTTTTTGATGGAATGCAATTTAGAGCAGTTAAATACTCACGTGCATTAACGGGTTAAAAACCGAATAAAGAAACATTTCAGAAACAAAACGACTTATTACAAGTTTTAGTTATGACTTTAAAACAAGCAAAACAAATTCGAATTCCAGGAAGAAACTTCAAGGGACTGGCGAAAAAAATTCGAATTTTCGAGGAATCCGAATTAAAAACACGAAAAATATGCACTTCCCACTTATTAAATTCAACGCTAAGGAGTAACTTCATAAATAAATTTTGAAAGGCATTCTTGAAGAAGTTATTCATCATAGTTACTTTTGAGTGTCAGCATTCTTTCTGAACTAAAAGAATCTTTTAATTTCGTGAAAACGGCGGGTGTTTTATATAATAGTTCCGAATACACTGCATCTTCTTTCTCTGATTTCGGAAAACTGGAAGCCTCAGAAAACTTTAAATAAGAAGAAAGGAAATATTTTCCTCAACGGCAAGAATACACCTGGCTCGGAGGATGCCACGAGTTCCAAGAACGAAGAGTAACTTGATGTTTTCTGTCACAAAGTTTGGCGGAAGGAATAAGTGAAAAAACCTGTCGAAACCACTGTTCCTTTTGTCTGAGTTGAGCATTTTAAAGAATTGAATTCGGTAGTGGAGCTCGTGTAAACGTTTGGAAATTCTCGAATAAAACAAGTTTCAACTTTTTAAAACTACCTCCTCAAAGTATAAGGTTTTCATTTAAGCAAGCTACCGCTATTAAACTTGATCTTAAGTACATTGCCTCTAGGAGATTAACACTACACTGGTATGTTTAATCAAGTGTTTTATTGTTGAATTCTAAAATGTAGAGATCTTTTACATTTGTAAGAATTTTCGATAGAATAGTTTAAAATGAAATTTAAATACCTGAATTTTACAAATATAGTTTCATTTTATCTTTTGAAGAAAGTAATTTTTAAGATAATCGAATAAAAAGTATTTTAGAAGTTTATTACTTTGATCGAGTTTTAATGTGAGTATTTATTAACTCCAAGCAAATTAAGTTATATTTCAGATTATGTTATTTCGTTCAGAAATAAAGAAACACATATATAAAAACTTAAAAGAGAGACAATTCTACTGATATTTTTTTAAAATTTTACACGAAATGATTTTAATTTATTTTACATTCATAGTACGTATAAAAATATAAACTTTAAAATAGCCTCATAGAAGAGATAAGGTTTCACAAATAATTTAAATCTGCGTAGGAAATGCTCTAGTTAAATTTACATTTTTGATTTCTGTTTTAAAAACATGTAGTTCCAAAGATTATTGAATAAAAAATACTTTAGAAGTTTGTTACTTTGATTAGATTTGATCTAGCGCTCTTCAATGCTACATTTTAATACATCCATTCTTGCAGTTTCTGTTATTTTTTTGGAAGCAAAACAACACATTTCTAAAAATTATACCGTGTTTCAATTCCGAGGAAATTTGTCTCGAAATGATAAAAATTTATTTAAAATACTTGGAATGTATAAAAATGCAACAAAACTGTTATAATTTAAAAATAGCTGCTCAAGTCTGATGGACTTCATAAAATAGATTATATTGATAATATGCAAATGTTACAAATATAATTTAATGTCTATTTTCGGCTTCCATTGTAAGTTTCAAAATAACCAGTCTCAAAGATTATTGAATGTAAATTATTTTAGAAAGTTTATTCTTTAACTAAATTTTATTAGAAACTTATATTCTCTTAGAAATTTCCAACTTGACAAAAGATTGTGTGTGTTTTTTTCCCTCAGTACTTAACCAGAATTATTTTTAAAAAAGGGACGATCGATGCGCGTGATACTAATATTTCACTCGCTGTGATCGAGTTGGAATATTGATTTACCTGATTTATCCCCCAAAAAGACACAAATGTGGGTCAACTGCTCTTGAAAGTCCTCCAAAACGGCATCTTCTCCTTGCATATTGGAATAAAAGTCAATTTTCTTCCTCAAGAGATATTTAGGTGGTTCAATGACACTTTGATTAGAAGAAGCTGCTCCCTTCATCGTAATTATGGCAATCTGCTAGGTTAATTGTGCTAAACAAAATGGATCAGTCACATCAGTCATCATGAAATAAATTGAAATGTATTGCAACTTATGTCATTTTGTTTAGAAATTAGATAACTTCTTCCTAGAAACTAAAATGAAAGTGAAATCAATATGAATACTTCTCGAGACAAGTCGAATTTATTAAAAAATGGTTTGTTTATGTGAAGATTTAATGTTGCTTTTTATTCTATTAAAGGGTTGCGAGTTAAGTCGTTTAAAAAGAATTATATTTGGATAAGTTGTGATACTTCATTCTGTTCAAAGAATGATTTGATTGTATGTTACTTTCTTTTTTTTATGTTGAAAACACTATTAAAAGAATTATATTTCATCTTCAACTTATTTAAAAACTTTAAAATTGTATATACTTTTATTAAACCTCATTGGTATCATCCTTTTCATTTTTCATTTTTTATTTGAAAATAATACGTTTTAAAGGTGTGTAATATTTATCTCAGCGTAAATAAAGTAATTGAAATATGAAAAAAAATATCTGGGAATAACAGGTTCGAGTCCCGATCAGGGCATGGGTGTTTTTCTATGATCTATCTGTGGGGTGTATGAAAGTACCCTTTCCCCTGTAAAAAGAGGCTATGATAGCGAATGTGATAAGTGTGTGTCATCCTCGTGTGAGCAAGAAGTCAGATTTCTGCCCTTGTTTGCTCTGGGGTCCATACCCTCAGAAGTTACTGCACCCCTCCTTCTATCGTAAAAGATAAAAATCTTTCTAGAATAAAATTTCATTAGCATCATGACTTTAAGATAGCAACTTTTACTTAATTCTGACGATATTTTGAATGTTTTCAATCCATTTTATAAAAAACATGCAACCCCCCTTTTTTAAAAAAAAATTTACTCTTTTAATTTTTTTTCTTTACCTTTCTGAAATAAAAATCTATGTATTTACTATGGAAAAGAAAAAAAAATACCAGCGATGGGACATCCAAGAAGCGAAAATTATAATTTAATAAATCCACCAATAGGACTTACGCAAGCATTTAAATTATAAGTTTTTTTTTCTTTCATTTTGATATACCAACATGAACTGTTGAGATTTCAGCTCAACAGTACACACACACACACACACATACACGCACACGCACACGCACTTCGGCTGAAAATTTTAATGCGTAAGTGAATTTGGATGGATGTCAAATGCCCAGATGTGGGTGATGATGCACCGAAAGAGTACGAGGGGATTTCTCCTGATTCTTTCCCCCCTAATTGTTACTGTGAATGAACGTACAAACTTTATATTGATTCTGGTGGAAATTCTAATCAGACATATATTCAACGGACATCAGGGACTTACATATCACTGAATATGTTGAATTCGTACTCTGAAACAATGGTATTTTTGTGAATTTATATAAATAAATTTTTAATTTGGATCTATAGATGAGCATAGAAGCTTAAAAGATTTACTTGCTGCCAGAGTACTCTGCAGTCCTAATACAATGGTCCTTTGAAAAAGAAGAAGCTTAACTGGGTAAATTTTAACCTCTACCCAAAACTCTTCGGAAACAGTTAAATAATGGGCAACTACAAATGACAAAGTCAGGCTTTGCACATGATTGTATTACCACTCATATTGTGAGGCTACCAATCCTTGGTGCGATTCATTATTCATAAGGATTTTTAAATCATCTGCTTTCTTAATATTACTCCCAAAATAGAAAATCAACAATGAACAGCTTTTACATCCTCGTACTTGAGGTGGCAAATGCCAAAGATATACGAGTGATAAATTAACAAAGATAACATAACGCCACCCTGTGCCCCCGGTGCCTATAACGCTAAGTTATCTAACCAGCTGATGAGCTCAAGATGGGAGAAAGAGAAGGGGGGAAAAAAGGAAAAATTTGTTAAAGGAAAAAGAGAGAGAGACGATAACCTATTCAGGGATTTCCAGAGAGAATGCCATCGGTGTCAAATCTTATACGATTCTGTTCAATTTTTTCTGAAGTTATAACTGGATAGAGAGGACAAGAATACTGAAACAAATGGTGATTATGGGTTGAACTTATAGGGGAATTAGATTACCAAATGAAAAGGGGGATAAATTGAAAAATAAAATTGTGAACATATGGATGACAAATAAACAATTACTATTGAGTCAGAAATATGTAGCGTCCATCTGGGTCCTGGAGTCTTGATTTCCATCTAGAGATCTGCACTTTTGAGGGACTTTTTAAGTTATAATTTTGGTTGATTATCACAAGGGGAATTCTTGTCTCAACTATTGTAGGTCATGAAGAAGTCTTGGCATTTATGAATAGGGTTTACTAAGGAGTGGATTTTGCAGCGTGAAAGGGTATTTGATGCAACTCTTCTGTACCATTCTTCTTCGAGACTTCTTTCTGGCTTTCTCATGTGCCATGAGAGAGAGAATAGGCATTCTGTGGTATAACAAAGATAAGGCAGAAAACCAAAAAATAGTATATAATCAGTTTCATGTGATAGATGATATTTTAGATGAAAAATTAGGGCTTGTACGTACTGCTCTCTTAATAAATTTAGATTAAATATGATTTATAATGATGGAATTAAATATGATATAATCTAGGATAAACCCTTCTTCTCTTAATTTCTGAAGTTTATAAGGATGCGGAGAAGTAATGGTGTCTCCTCCAAATTCCGGGCTCGAAACCTGTTTTTACCAAAGAACCACCAAATATATGAATTGCTTACCCATGGAAAAATCCAAGTTCTCCCCTGGTGTGGTATGGAAGTCAGGAGAGAATCTATTCAGATGACTTCCTCTTTGTCATAACAAAATTCAAAAATACGAGATCAGTCCCAAAATAGAACTAAATTTAAAGATAACTGATACTTCTCAATAAAGAGAACGAAAGAATGGAAAAAAAGAACTATTGCACAATTGTTGATTCTAATCAGCAATTACAGAAAAGCTATGACGGCAACTCTCCAATCAAGAACAAATTCAGATATTTCAGCGTCTGCAGGCCTACGCATAAAAAGTTTCTTCTTTTTAATTTGTAATTAGTAGTTATAGAAATTCCTTACCCAATCACTTGGCATCAATTAAATTTTAAATTGAAAGAGTAAGACCTGCTGTTTTAATAGAGGGGAAAAAGCCCAGAATAACTAGCTCTTCTGATTTTTTTTATCGTTAAAGCAGACATATTTTCAAAAATGAATAAAAATGTTAGTTAACTGTCTCGTTCCTATTTAATTAACTGGAAAATTTGCTTTAATACTCAAGAAAGACGATCACAGAACTAAAGAAAGAAAATTACCTGGGAATTAACATTATTGCCCTTTTTTTCAGTAACGGAGAAGAAGGGGTTTTAAAAATTATTTTCTGAAAAATATGGTTTAAACAGGAAACATTTATTTTAAAGAAGTATGGTATTTCAGGTAACAACAATGAGTTAAACCGTTGATTAGCTATTGCGAAGGCAGATACAGTTTTAAAAATGAATAAAAATGTTAGTTACCTGCCTTTCTTTACGTAATTAACTGCAAAAATTTGTAGCGATACTTCTGAAAGACGATCATTGCAGTAAAAGAAAGAAAATTACTCAGAAATTAGCATTATTACCACTTTTTTTTCTCTGATTATGCAAAAGAAGAATTTTGAAAAATTATCTTCTGAAAAAATGATTTTTGAGTTGGTAGAATTTATTTCAAAGCACTGTGGTAATTCCAAGTAATAATAGCCGACCTGTTTGTCTCTAGGACCATTTTCGAAATATTTTCGTCAAAAATTTTCTACGCATTAGAGTTATTAATTAATTTCAGCAACAGAAGAAAACAACCCTTGAAAAACCTACGGTTTCAACTCGGGTTTCATATTTGTTAAAAGGTTTTAAGAAATAATGTTAGAAAAAGAAGGGTTGCGTTAACGGATAAACAAAATGAAAGCTGATCCTTTTGTTTTCCTCAGCTTTGATCAGACGATTTCGTAAATAATCTGAAACATTTTTATGAAGTTGATATGCATGTTATTAAGATTTCTAATATCAATATTTACCACAATTGAAACCTGATTCATAATACGAAAAATATGCTTTAATATAAAACAGAATGAAAGTTTATGTAATAAAATAAATTTAACATGGTGTTACAACCATATAATAAACATAAAGCACATTCTGTATAATTGCATGTTGTTTTATTGTACATTGTGATGTCATTTCCTTTCCCATATTGGAAATTTTATTGTAAAATCCAAAATTAAACTAGCCAATCACATTTGACGTGTCCCTCGTGATATTGCATTGAACCTTGCAGTAATATTTTGCCATCACATGGAGGAATAGTTTATTTCGTGCAAATGCATCATCTTTAAGTATTATGGATCTATAAAAACTTTTTCACCTAAATATTTAGCACCTCAAGAACACTTGAGCAAAAGTTTTAAGTACCTACTCGAATGTTTTCGTTGAAAAATAGCTGAAAATGGGGTTATGTATCGTCACGCAAATACATGTGGCAGTTTCCGCACGTGACATATTATCATCATCCGTTTCTTGAGGCGAAAAACGATTACTAAAGCACCTAAAAATCATACATTAGCTTCCTTTAAGTCCGGGAAATGAATGAGAGAGAAGCTGTCGACAAGAAATGTACTTTCAATGGGCACCTCATTAAAAATGACTGTAAAATATAGACTATTTTCGTCTTCATATAAATTTTTGCTGTTTGTTGATAGGAAGCTCGAAAGCAGTTTAAATTCAACAGCACGAAAATTCTAAGATGATTTAATTAAATACAAATTTAAAAAAATTATTTATCTTTTGCTATGTTTTTGTACAAAAATGGATTTCATAAATAACTTTACGACTATATTTATCTGTAAATGTAGTTAACATCTTTATGTTTATTTTGTGTTTTTCATATTCTCGAAGCTGCAGTGTCCTAATGGTAAGGCTCCAGTGACGGGAGGGTTCCAAGTTTGAGAACCGATTCAACCGAAAACCTGGCCAGCAAGCGAATCTGGTGTATCTGAAATCCATCAAGGCCAGATGTCTTCCTACGGAAGTAGGGAGAAGGAAAGAGCAGCTCAAGCATCGTCCTCGTCAGCTACCAAGATTTAAAACTGAAAGGTCAGTCTCAACAATATTATATATGTAAGGAAAAAAATTGCTATTTCATTATAGGTACCTAACCAAATATCGAAAACTGAGTGCTATTTTGGAAAGAAAGCCGAAATTAGACGCCTGAATTTTATAAATATTGGATATGGAAATTTGAAACAAAAATAATAATTAATTAATGGATGAATTTCAAAATTGAGGCTATTGAATCCAAATAATTAATTATATAATTATTAAATACTTATAATTTAAGAAGGCTTGAGGAATTTAAACATTTTTAGATTCAACGATCTTAGCTAAAGTACCAGTTAGCTAAAGATCGAAAATCTTTTCTTCAAATATTATGGCTAAAGCTAAGAAATAGGTGCTAGCATTCAGCAAATGTAGCAAGATTTAAATCATTAACATGCCTTTAGAATAGTGAGAGCGTAATATTCAAAACTCACATGTTAATAACCAAATATATGTATATTCGGTTGAAAAATACGCACAACAGAAACGGGGGAATTTATCATTTGCGTAATTGTTAGTTGTATGGGGTCTTTTGCGTTTGTTTTGTCCGCAGCCCTTTCGGACCACCCTGAAAATACCCTTTCCTGATCAAACAGGTTAAAAAAAATCTGATTAGAGGAATTTCGAAATCTGATTTCTGGAGAATATGGCTATTCGATTCATAACTTTCAGAGGCATTTAACGAATTTTTTTTTCTGAAAAGGCCCATTTCCTTCCTTTACGTAATAAAGTTCTTAAGAATAAAATACAGAATGGAATTGTGTTATTCTTGTTATTTTCTCTCTCTCTCTTAAATAACTTCTAGAATTCCAAATTATCATTTCCTAATAATGGCATTTTCTCACTCCGGGAACTTTTCTCATTTCAAGCATCGCTTCAGACATTTCTTTGAGGCAATAACCTTCAAATTCGGCTTCAATGCCAACTTTGGTATCCTCTTCTGAAAAATTCAATAATTCGTCATTCGTTTTATGCAGAAAAGAAAAAACTTAGTTCGACATTTTGGTTTCAGCTCGGTTAAAAGAATCTTTAGTTGATAAAGGTTCAGATAATCGAGGTTCTATTGTAAAAGGAGCCCGACTTTTCCCATTCTGCCCACTTCTTGCATTCCCCACCGAAGATAATATAGTTGGAGTCAATTACTACCATACTTGCTATCCTCTAAGCGATCTTTCTTCTGTGTAACTGAAAACCCGCGCTCAGCTAGTCGCAGACTGGTGCAATTTTGAAGTCTCCCCCCACCTGTCATGCTTCGGCCCCCTAAATTAGAAACGAAACCTGTAGTTGACCACGTGACTCCTGAAATCTTACGGGTGAGTAGAGAAATACGCCACAAAAGGAAAACTGGTGCCCCTTCTTTTTTAATTATCTGACTTCGTGTGGTGAAAAATCTTTCCGTTGGCCTTGGTGCCGTACTTTTTTTCTTTTTTCGTAGAAAAGTGATTCTATTCGTGATACAGCGATGCCACTTTCAGAATGTGATCTATTGCAGAAGATTTGTGTCTAAGATGTGTAGTTGCAAAAAATGAGATGAGATTTTTTTTTTCTTTTGAAGTTCATATGCTAAGAGCGGCCGGGACTGAGTGTATACATTTTTCTATCGTAATTCCTCAATTCGATGAGAATATTAAAACACATTTAATTTGTGCTTATTTTTAAATAATTTTAATAAATATTTAAAATCGTAATTTAATCGTAAAAATAAGCGCATTTAACTGCGAAAAAAGCGGGATAGAAAATGGACTGCTTGCCGTACATTTTTTTTTTCTTTTTCGCAGAAAAGTGATTCTATTCGTGATACAGCGATGCCACTTTCAGAATGCGATCTACTGCAGAAGGTTTTTGTCTATGTGTAGTCGCAAATAATGAGATGAGATTTTTTTTTGAAGTTCATATGTTTAGAGCAACCGGAACCGAGTATATATTTTTTTTCTATCGTATTTCATCAATTCGACGAGTAAATTAAAAAATATATATATTTGATTTCTGTATATTTTTAAATAAACAATAAATATTTAAAACCGTAATTTAATCGTAAAAATAAGCACATTTAACTGCGAAAAAAGCGGGATGCAATGGGATATGTGTTTGAACCAATGGAAGTCTGTACTCTGGAGATATGTCAAAATATCTAGTCCGAACTTTTTGTTGGTTGCAGTACTTTTTTTTTTAATATTTCGTAGTCAAAGTAAAAAGTCATCTGCCAGATGAAAAGGAAATTTCCTCCTTCCTTTGTATAATATTCATGCGTTACACACACACACACACACACACACACACACACACACACACACACACA
>JAOUZG010015275.1:1708255-1728039 GCA_026289955.1 Argiope argentata | reverse complement strand
ACACACACACACACACACACACACACACACACACACACACACACACAAAGTATACAAATTTATATCATTATGTTGCATTAAAACATCATTTGGATAATCCATCATATTGATCGATTATGATGCATAGTGGTAGCTCCGTTTCAAATATCAAAATTAATATAATCATTCCAAAATAAATTGACATTGGGCATTATCTTTTTACCACAAAAAATAAAATAAATCCTTTTCAAAATAAAATAATTTTTACTAATATAATCATGAAACCTAAAATCAGTCAGAATGATGGATTCGGTGGTTCCTGTGCTATCAAGAAATATATTTTGTAAATGTGTCAGTTGGTTGGAATCATTACTCAAAAAAATGAGAAGCGAGTTTCTAAAAACTCAGTCTAGTCACGATTTTTAATGCCGTTGTCATGGTAATGAAGTTGAAATACTCAAGATTTTTCTAGTTTTGAACACCAATGTATGCACCTGAGTTTAGTAACTTATCAGAAAATATTTAGTCTAGTAATTGTTGTAAACCAATTTTGTATGTTTTAAATCGGTTGAAGTCAAATAAAACTAAATAAGTCATGGAAAAGATTGGTAAGAGCTCTTTTTCGTTGAAAGACGATAAGGGAATTTTTATTATACGTCTTGGAAATTATTTGTTGGATATTTTTCGTAATGGAAAAATTATTCTGTTTAAAGAACGAATACAGAAAATGAGTATTGATATAACGCTAGAATACTGAAAAGAAAAATGCTAACAATGATAAATTCTTAGCTCATACATAAAATACTGATAATGATCTTTTATATACACGCTCTAATTTTGCACGAGATTACTGCTTATTATCTTTTGTATAAACACGCGCTCACGATATTTAATATAGACTACAATTTTTTAAAACTATTAAAACTTAACCAGCAATTTAATTAATATCAGTTGCTGCTATCTTGGTAATAAAGTTGATATATTAAGGAATTTTGTTGTATTAAATATGCAGGTTTATATTTGAGCTACTTTTTGGAGTAAAACGTTTTGTTCATAATTAGAATAAAAACTTTTGAGGTTAAATGATCTCCTTTCTGATAGAACTAAATTATTTATGAATACGAGTGGAAAAGTTTTTCCATAAATATAAAAGAAAACTTCAATTGGTGGCTTTTAAAACGAGTGGTTAGAAACCTTACAAATAAATAAAGATAAAAAGAAAAGAAGATAATTTTGTTTCTAGGAGGAGAATGAGCATTGATATAATCTAAGAGCGCAGAGAAAAAAATATTAACGTTACATAAAGCATGGGCCATAATGGCCTAGAGGCGAAGCCCTAGCTTCAAAATCCAATTCAACTAATGACCCTTGGTGTATATGTGATTAGAGCATTTTAAATTTAAAATCGCTGATGAAACGACCTTTTGTTGTTGCAGTACAACTTCAATGCCAACTCAGATGTTTTCCTCGTCGTCTGACTGCGATTTAAACTTATGCTTTTTCCAAACTGGTCGGTAATATAACTAAACTAAAACAACCTAAAATAATATTTACAATTTCGTATATATAGTAGCTTATCTATGCGGATATTTCGAAATTATTATCTCTTAAATTCACTAATGCACTCTGAAATGTTTAATATAAATTACAATATTATTTAAACTAGTATGCCACTTAGCATCATTTATCAGTCAAGCTGTAGAGATGTGTTTTTTAAAGATCTCTCTTTTTTATATAACAATCTTTTTAAAACAGATAATAGCAAGTTCGATTGTTTAATATTTTTCTATATTGGTTACGGGGCAAATTCTTTGTATGAAATTTGTTAATCATTACTTTAAATACATTACAAAAAAAAAAAAAAAAACGCCTGGGGGGCTCACATCAATGAGGTTCGTTAAATCCTTCCCTAATTCAGGATGAATATATTTATTAAAAATCCGATATCGTTAATAATAAACTTGCATCATAGATAACTAATCAATTATTTTCAGACAAAAATTTTTTAAGGCATATATTAAAAAAAAATATTTTGTGTGTATGCATTTCCTGCAGTAGTGAATTCTTACATTGCTTTTAAAATTGAATATAATGTTTATTAACTAATCAAGTTATTGAAAACATTTATTGTTTTTTTAAATTGCTGATGTTACTTTTTACCTTTTTAATTACTATTATCACTTCCACCTTCCTTAAAATAGACGAATTTTATAATATTTGCATGTTAACAAGTAATATAAAAACTGTTTTTTTAAAATAAATTTCTACTTAGGTTAACAAAGAATTTTTTTATTTTAGTTACTTCTTATTAAATAATTACAGTACCCCCAGTGGTATTATTCTCGACTTGGAGGTCACCACGACAGATGTAGCGTCCACCATACACGCAAGCAGAGTCTTCGGCTGACGGGTTCGAACTTGTAGCCCAAGGGATACCCTAGCAACCAAGCTATCCTGGCCTAATAATTTCAATTTCTATAAATAATCGATTATAAAATTATACTAGGGATGAATTTTCAACGCCAAGTGAGACAACACAAAATCCGTGAATTTTCTACTCTATTTGGAAAAACGCAATACAGATGAGAAATTTTTAATTTCCTTTATTACTTTAATTTGAAATTACATCAAAATGAATCCGAAATATCGATTAATTAACAGTGTTTAATTTTAAATGCATCAAACATTAAGAAAATAAACAAAATCGCTTAAAATAATCGGCTGAAAACATGTTAAGCCTAAACTTATAAGCGTGGAGAAAAAAGAAAGAAAAACTGAATTCGTTACTTATCTGGTGGTGCTGAAATGAAGATTTTTAGAGAGAAAGTACATTTGAAAAAACTGTATTAACATCAATTGTCATCCTTTACAAGTTTAAAAAAAATTTACTTGCACTTGAGTGGATGAATAAAAAGTATTTTATTAACGATTGAAAATCTGAACAAAATTATATATATATATATATACAAGGTGGCCAGAAATAAAACACCCCTACTCTGACCTCCATGGATATCGAACTACTCAGTGTAAAGGCTCAAAATTTTGTACACATACTATTCAAAATATGGGGAAACGGATTTCACGAAAAAAAAATTAGTTCCTGAAATCACCGATAGGTGGCGCTGCACAACTGGAACTATGATCAAAAGACACAAATAATAATAAAAATTAAAATGTTTATGCGGAATGGAATTCTTCCATGCTTCCTTTTTAATTTTTCTGCCCCTTATGGAAAATAAAAATAGTAAAGAAGCTAGAACTCCCGTTGTAACTGCAATTTCATACTGTAACCAGAAAAATTTGCATAAAGCATGGTTAGAAGCCATGTTAAAAGGTGGGGAATGTCATTCTTATTAGTGATGGCTGTCACGCTGCCAGAACGCGCTTTGCTTGTGAAGTTGTTTTACGAGAATAAAGGAAATGCTCCAGCAGCACTTCGAGAGTTTCGCCGACTTAAGGATTTGCGTAAGGGACCATTGCTTCCACAAGCTCTCAGGAGAATGATCGCTCGATTCGAGGAAACTGGACATCTTGGAGTTCAGCCTGGTCGAGGACGCAAACCGGTTCGTTCAGATGTCGTTGAAGATGTTGCCACCGGTATTGTTGAACAGTCAATGGATAATGTTTTAGACTGCAGTAGTGCACGTGCAGTGTCACGACACTTGGGTGTTCCCTATAGCACAGTGTGGAACGTACTCAGAAAAATGGTGCATTGTTTCCCGTACAAAATCCGCCCTAATCAACAATTGCTGGCCACAGACAGGGAGATGCGACTGACCTTTGCATTGACATTTCTTGCTAGAGTTGAAGTGGATGCATCGTGGCCGTGGCAGATTCTGTGGAGCGATGAGGCCCATTTCCACCTCAGTGGAACAGTGAACACCCATAACTGTCGCATATGGGACACGACAACCCCCCGTACCTTCCAAGAGATTCCACTCCACTCACCGAAAGTTACAGTCTGGTGTGGATTCACAGCCACATTCATCCTTGGACCGTTCTTTTTCGAAGAGGTTACTTCCAATGGCCTTGAGACATGTACCGTGACGGCCAACAGGTACAAAAGGATGCTCGAAACATTTGTTGTACCCCATTTGCAGCAGCGCCAATGCCTTGACACCATTACTTTTATGCAAGATGGAGCACCTCCACACATTGGACTCCCTGTGCAACAGTTTCTTCGCCAACATTTCACCACTGACAGAATAATCAGTCGCGCGTTTCCGACAACTTGGCCATCTCGTTCACCGGATCTTAATCCGTGTGATTTTTGGCTTTGGGGACACTTAAAAAACCTTGTTTATCGAGAACGTCTGATAACCTTGGCAGATTTGAAAGAGAGTATCAGTCTGCATGTGAGAAGCATCTCAGATGACCAGTTACGATCCGCAGTTGAACAAGCTGTCCACAGACTTCACATTTTACATCTTCAGGAAGGGAACCATATTGAGCAGCATTCCCTGCATCGATAACGTCCTTGTTTCATGTAAGCTTGGTACTTTCAAATAAAATGTGTTTAAAACGTGTTATTGTGTCTTTTCAGCATACGTCCAGTGGTACAGCGCCACCTATCGGTGATTTCTGGAACTAAATTTTTTTTTCGTGAAATCCGTTTCCCCATTTTTTGAATAGTATGTCCACAAATTTTCAAGCCTTTACACTGAGTAGTTCGATATCCAGGGAGGTCAGAGTAGGGGTGTTTTATTTCTGGCCACCCGGTATATATATATATATATATAAGAGAGAGAGAGAGCTAATATTAAAATGTAAAAGAGAGGGGGAAGGGAGATGTTGACTATATAAACGTTTTTCTTCATCTTAGGTATTAAAAATGCAGAAAAATACTTACCTTATTTTTAATAATGAAATATTCCCTTTTGTTTACAACAGATGATAGCCGTCTCTTTTCTAAACATGCTTATGGATTTATACATTGCATTCATCATTCTTCTCTTATGTCAATATTTTTAAAAATGACTTGATAAAAGCTCGCAGTCTTCTCAAAGAAGTTATTGAGTGCATTCTTCATCTTTATTGTAAGCAGCTTACTTCCGAAACTAAGAATTCTTCTCGATTTTTTTTTGTCAGAATAATGTTTTTAGCTGAATCGTTTTCCTAAAACAAATACTTTCATTTGTAGTACAGATATACTATCTTAGTCCAAAGAAAACCATCAAAAATATGAAAATTACCATATTGAATCGATATTAAAATTTGAGATACAAATGCATTTTGTAAACAATAAGTAACGCTTTTAAGAATAATAAATGATAATGGTGTATTTTAAAAACAATGAATTGAATTTTTTTTGTGAGATTCAGATTTTAAATGGAAAAAAATCATTTTCATTTTTATTATATATAAAATAAAGATTTAAACATAAAATAAATAAAATCCAATAAAATATTGTATTTTTAAATAAGCTATTAATAAAAATATTTTATCATTATTAATAATAAAAATAATAAATATTAAATAAAAACAAGTTACAATTCCTTTCAGTAAGATTTAGATTTTAAATGAAGTAGTTGTTTAAATTTAAAATTAATAAAATTCAATAATATATATATATATATTTCAATAAGTTATCAATGTAAATAATGTATTATTGTTATTATTAATAATTCATTTTAATAAGAAATAAACTACTAAAAAGTAATAATAAATATATCTTTAATAAACAAAAAAATTCTTTAATAATTTATTTTATATTCCCCCACATGAATTACATTAATTGAATGCAGTTCATACTATTTAATCATATATTTAACCGTGATGTCCTGGAAAATATCATTAATTATTTTAGGCACATGATCACTTAAGGTTTACATGAAAATTTACAATTCTCAGGTTTATCATACGAAAATATAAAAAATGACCTCGACATTTGAGTTATACATTTATTGAGTTACACATTTGAGTTACATATGTTTTAATTGACAATAACTTGTGTTGTGAAAATCTAACTAATTGTGCTATATACAACTATTAAAAATTTTCATTTAGAATTCATTAATAGAACGCAAGCAGAAAGCTTTCTGAAAAAGAGTGCTGTTTTATTTGCAAAATGAAGAGTGCAAAAGTTTAAAAAAAATATCTGATATTTTCATCGAAACCAACTACAAATATATAAACACTCATATATTGATTAAAATGCACAGATATATGATTAATTAAAAACAAATACAAACTTCCAGCAAACAAATATAAACTTAGTTTTGACGTAGTCAAATCCACAATAAATTCTATTTTGATATAATAGAAAAAGTTCAAAGGAAGTTTTAAGACTTTAATGAGACTATGAGAGGTTTGATTAGGCAGTTTTATAATTCTTCAACCTATGTCAGACATCGAAAAGAAGAATGATTATTCGCTTCTTTCTATAATCAATTTTCTATTTACTTTGCGAGTTTATTTGATATTGTAATGAAAAATAATATATAAAATATTGCTAAAGATTTATTAGATTTGTGTTAAAAGGAGACAAAAATCAATAATATAAAAAGGAAATAATGGAAGCTTTAAATCAAAATAAATATCAATAAATGAAAATTTTTTTAGATACAAAAACATCAGTATTTGATGTTTTCTATCTCAAAGTTTATGCGAATTTTTGAGATGAATTCAGATTCAAAATTTGTCACAAATACTTGAAAACTAATTAGATATATTTTATTCAGTTTATTTTGTTTGAACCCTTGGTGAATATTCCTCCACACAGAAGAAAAACGTTTGCAAATAAATGAATCCCTATTTTTAGTCAAGTGTTTATTGGAAGCATACATTTTACAACCAAAATAACTAATTCGAAAAAACTTTTTGAAATCTTTAGGGAAAACACAAATATTTTTCATTTCAAATCCTTTGAAGATTTCTAGTGTATTTCTTACAGAAATTTCTTGAAACAAACTTTTCAACAATACTCAAAGATCTTAAAATATATTTCAATCATAGATAAGCAAATATCTATCAAAAATATAATTTACCGGTATATAAGCAAATATAAATAGAAATTTTGAAAGGAAAGTACTCATAACAAGATATTACTACTTATTTTTGCTGCTCATTAAAACATATTTTAAAATATGGACAGAAGAATTTTTTGTAATTATATTAGTTTAAGCATAAAAACCACTTCACAACGGAACGTTGGTATTGAAATATAATAAAAGAGAATGAAATGTAGGAGTTTCAAAGTTGGGTATAATTATAGGAACTCAAATAAAATCGGAAGCAAACACAAATAATGGATGTATTGAAATTTAATTATTAAATTATTTTTAGATCAAAGCAAAATTGGCATTCTATAATAATAAAAGTAGAAAAAAATCGTTTCAAGTATTTATTCTAATCATGAGTAATACACCATTTAAGAGGATAACCCTATTTCTAGGAATAATATAAAATTAAAAATGCAACGATCTTCTGATTGCCTATTCCTCCACAACAGCTGATAGCAAATTTTCAGGAAAAAGTTCGATTTTGAAAAACTAAAGCATGATGTCTATTTTCATTTCAAAAATTTTTATAATTACTTTTAACCAGAAGAATATTCAATTTAAAGGGTAATAAATTCATTTCTTTAAGTTGGCGAATATGTGGTTTCTAGTGAATTCAGATCCCAACTCTCTTTTGCTTGTGACTGAAAGAAACAGAATATTTTTATAGAATCTTAACATCAGGCGCGCGCGCGCGCACACACACACACACACACACACACACACACACACACACACACACACACACACACACACACACACACACACACACACACACACACACACACACACACACACACACACACACACACAATCATATAATTCAATAAGAAAAATCGTTAGAAACTTTGAGACCTTCCATTAACATTTCTTCAATTAAATTCATTTAATTTCATCAATGAAATGCGTTGAACTATCCTTTATTAACTATTCTTTATTGATTATGTCGATTTCTGATTTCCATACAAAATCGGAAGCTCGAAATAGTGTTTAATAAGTCAATATTTTATTGCTAGTGGAAAATAATTCGCGGTGTTTTTAAACGATTTTAAAAATTAGACACCTTTTATACAGTGCAATGCTAATATGGTTACGTAGATAATTTGTTATGTTTTGTGATTTAAGATCCTGCAAGATCGTTTTAGAGCCTTTGTTCCCCAAGAAATTATTTAAAAGTTGAATAAAAATTGCATATGTAAAAAAGTTATTCTAAAACAAACTCGGGTGCCCTAAACTATCAGAGAAAGCAAAGATTTTCAACTATGAACTTTTTTTAATAATATGCAATGCTATATATTTGTAATAAAACGAAACAGCGGAATTTAAAAATAGCTTAATAATAAAAGGATATAAATACTACTACTAACAATAAAAGGATAAAATAATAAAAGGAAAAATTCAACATTTCACTGCTATGGAATATATATAACTAACCCATAATATAACGAGCCTTATTTTCCCTCGCCTAAAGCTATTTATCATTGGAAAAGCGTCATTTAATCAATTCTACCTGAAATCACCGCAGGTATGTTTTTATTGACAATAACATAAACTGATTTCCATTTGATGAGTAAATATTATTTTAGCCGCAATAACATTTTGTGTGCTTTAAAAATGATTTTATCAGAATGATGGCTTTATATTCAATATCATTTTATTGAGAGAGAAATTTCATCCTTTTCCTTCATATTCATGTTTCCCTTACAAAATAAACGAGAAATTCTGGCATTCTGCCTGATGAGGAAGATTTCATCGTAATCGGTTCTCGGAACCTGATGTTTCTACTCTAATACTGTGCAATTAAGACATCTCGACCTTATTACTTCATTATATTGGACTATTAATTACAAAATATAATATTCATAATAACAAAGCGAAACCTTTACTTCAGGAAAATGTGTTCATTATTATTTTCATGATCTGAATTCTCGTACATCAGACATTCAAATGTTTTCTAATGATCTAAACCTATCTCGGGGATTTTTATTTTAATTCTTTAATCTAAATACTTCAATTTATTTTGGTTTAAAAAATTTTTTTTATTAAAGTTTGGTACCCAACAAAGAAAATTCCTTGCTATTTCTTAAATTTGAGTTTCCATAATTTGTTCCATATGGAAAAAATGGAGACATGTTTTTAACACCTTATCTTCTATTTCAATAACGCCGATTTCCTTGCGTTTTATTAACTGTAATTAAGATAAAAATTGAACCATTAAGAAGGTACTACATATCAATACTATATATTAATTATACATTAGGTACTACATATTAAGATACTACTACTACAATACATATCCAATCCTAAAAGAAGTTTTTGATGATTTTATACTAAATATTAACAATATATTTTTTAACTATCTGAATTAAATATTTAATTGCCGGCTTTTTGGCACAGAGATAGCAAGTCTTCCTTGTGTTCTGGGAGTCCCGGTCGGGCATGGTTGTTCTTCTCTGTGCTATCTGTGAGATCTGTGAATGCATCCCCCTGTAAAGAGAGGCTGTGCAAGCGACTGTGATGAATGTGTAGCTAAAGTCTTACTCTTGGCCCTAGTTGGCGCTATTTGAAACAAGAGACGCTTTTCTTCTGCTTAAAATCTGATTTATCAACGGGATTTGTCCATGGGCAAGTGCCATAAGTGACAACAACAACACAACAAGTATTTAATTATCTGAATTAAGATTTTTACTAATTTTTTACGTCTAATGCTTATTTTTTGAGCTTTTTAAAATTTTAAACCATTTCACTGGTTTGCACGGGCATAGTCCTTGTATGAAATTATCATAATTCGAAATTTTTAAATTAAATTTATTATAAATTAGTTTATTATAAATTTTAGCATTCTACAGGGAATGTTATAATTAAAATGAAAAAAAAGAAGGTATTTCTAGTGTTGTTTAAAACATTACTTAAAACATACTATTTTCAAATAAGAAATACCATTTTATTAAACAGTAAAAAACAACCCCCCCTCCCCATCAGCTAAGTGGTTAATGAATGTTTCTACAATACTACTACTACGCATACAAAGAAACCTTCCTGTCAATCGTCCAATCTATGGTTTTTGTAATAGGTTTTCAAAGCCTTTATCCTTCAGTTTGGCCTCGCTGAATATCTTGCTTTAAGCTATTTGAAAATAAACCCCAAAACTACATCTCATCCAGATGAGATCCCTAGCTAAACAGATTGCATTCATTTCCATATCTATAAGACAATGATTTGAATGTTTGTGCACCTAACATGAGTTTCTCTTCTAATTAAATAAATTAATTCAAAGATTTTTATGAATTCCTAATCTTAACGCTTACACCTTGCTTTGATCATTGAAATTTTAATCGGCTAATTCTAACAGCCACATCTCTCTGAAAATTCGCTAGCCTAGTCTTGTTCGATTCACCGGTTTCGACGTTCATTTATTCAACCCTTTAAGATTTCCATGTTTAATCCGGTTCTAACAAGGTACGTTTGATTACCTCAAGATGCTGCGAAAAAAAATAATAACCGACCCTTTGTAGGTTCTTTAATTAAACCAATTAGAACGAGCATATTTTTGTGCTCTTTTGTAGAGCTCGTTTCTGTGAATGCTCGTTCCAGGAAATCGTTTAATTAAAGCAAACTTTATTCTCATATTGCAGAGAATTGGATTTTTAAGCTTTTGAGTCATTTCTTGATTGGACCGCGAAAATGAAGGAAAAAAAAGGAGGATTTTAACAAGCGACTCTATACGCCCTCCGATTTCGAAAGCACTTCAAGACTCAAATAATTCATTTTAGTTGTTTATTGAGAAATTTAATGAACACTAAGCTAAAACAGTTTCTTAATTAATATAAGGTGGCCGAAACCTTTTTTTTATTATTTTAGCTTCCGTGTAGATCCGATTGGACTTTATTTAATTATTTTAAAAATTCCATTCTTCTTTTCCAGGTTCCTTATTTTAATGCGATTAAGAGAGGCATAACATATTTCTAGGAATATAATCCGAGATTCGCTAATAAACTCATTCTGAAAGCTTTGAATATGATTGTGGGTGTTTTTTTTTGTAAAAGCGAACCACACACAACAAGAAATTTGTCAGGAAAGGTATGTTTATATATTCCAGATTAAGTTTTATTGTGAAACGTTATTTTGATTTTTTTAAATCTGAAAGAGACGTAAAAGTTATATCAAGCTTTAAACTCACAGCTTAGTAAACAGTTGAGCAATATTTCGATTCTCTGAAACGAGCCAAAAAACCTTTTTCTACTACTGTGATATTTCTTAATTATTAATTAAAATTAATGAGCATTAATTATATTCCTACGCTATTTAGCTTAGCACATATTTGTTTGTCAGAAGTTTATTGATGCTTTAATCATATCCCGAAACGAAATAATTTTTTAATTTTATTGTAGTTTCTATAAGTTAATTTTTCAGTCGAATGTTTATTCTTAGGAGCTTAAAATTTGTCGGGAGTCATTAAATGCAATTTGATATTCGTTAAAATTTGTTGATTTCATATTTGATTTCCAGAAAATTATAGAATTTAACTAATAAAAGTAGATATTAAAAATTCCTTTCTTATTAGGTTAGAATTCAGATGAAATCTCGTTTTAATGAGAATAAATGGAAATAGAATTTGAAACTGATTTTTAATTGGGCAAAACCCTTTGCCTTCATTAGAAATTTAATTGTTTACTGGTTTTCGCAGCGGGTATTAATAAAAAACGCGAAAGATTAAAGAATGGTAAGAGATGATTTATTTTTGAAACTATTGTACATTATTAATCGATGAAAAACAAGATTTGATATTTTTTTAGTATAAAAAAAGAAAAGAGAAAGAGTTTCTTTATGAGTTTTGGCAAAATATTCACTTGAAAAGGAAATGAAAAGCTTTCGGATTTCTATAATACAGATCGTACGCCCTCTCAAATATTTCTTCACTGGAGTATTTTGACAACATCATAACCCTCAGGTCTTCGACATTTATTGGTCAGTTTTGGTTTATTTCGAAACACAACTTGAAAACATCGATTTATTCGGATAAAACTTTTCTCACAATAATCAATTACTTGAATTCTTTTGAGTCTGAAAAAAGCCTAAAATACAGACAGCCAATACTATTTTTACATTTCATCTGGAATACCTCAGGTTACAAAATCCGTTTCAAGCTGTCACCAGACTATAATATATATTTTATAATCGATTATCATCCGTGTATTTCAGTCAATTATCTATTTTACTCAAGTTCAGGAGAAAGAATAAAATGCCTTGTTCATAGAATTCTTCAGCTGATTCAGATACTTTAATTTAACATTACTTTTTTGGGAGTTAATATTAAATCAGCTAACAGGAATTTTTTAAAATTCAATATTTTATAAATATTTTATTTTAAGTGGCAAAATAATTAGTCTGTGATTTAATTGGATTTTCCAAAGGAAAATTAAATCTAAAATCTCAACATTTATTTTACTCAGAAGTTAAATAATAATAATAATGGAAAGGAATAATTCCAGATTTAACGAACCAGTATACTGTAGACTTTCAACAGTCTTTCAGATAGATATAAGGTTAGAGGAATGCTGGTTTAGTAGAAATTCGTATAAGAAAGTTTTAATAATGATGGTAATGACGTGTCTGCTTTACAACGGAAAGAGGGGGGCAGTAGCTTCTGAGGGTATGGACCCCTGAGCACCGGAGAACAGAAGTCTGACTTCTAGCTCATATGAGGATGATACACACACACGCTTGCACATCCCATTTTTACAGGGGTGCACATTCACATACAGAACACAAAATATCAATCATGCCCTAACCAGGACTCGAACCAGGGACGACCAGATCTCGAGGAAGACGCCCCGCCTCTGTGCCATGACGCCGGCAGTTTCAATAGTAAAATCTATATACATTGCATCAAATTTTACAAAATGCACAAATTATACTCAAAATTAATCATACTAAATATAATAAATTATATAAAATACAATTAAAACTTCTGTTATTTATCAAGAGATGCATATACACCGTTGAATCCTTTGATTGAAATGGCGAATTATCGGAGGTGTCGGATTGATGTAGCACCGAATTACTGAGAGTTTACTGATTTATGAAATATATCCATGACGGGTTGAAATTAAAAAAAATTAAGTTAATTGAGATTTCATTAAATTCTTTATAATCAATAAACGAATGAGTTTCGAAGTTAGGAATTAATGAATCTTATGATTCTTTTGTTGATAAATTTTGATTTTTAGTGCCATATTAATAATATTGTAGAAAATAAATTGAGATTTACTGAAATTAAGTGGAATGCCATTAAACAGACACCAATGATAACTAACTTAAAAAAACCCTGATTATTAATTTAGCTTTCAATTTTATGTATTATTTTCCTTGTTTATGTATATCGGTTTTATTTTGTACGTAGTTCCATAAATAATAAAATCCACCCCATTTTTTACAGCATTTTAATCAATTTTTTGTGAATCATTTGCTTCAAAATGATAACATCTAAATTGTTGCGAAAAATTTATTTGAATACAAAACACAAATTAACTTTGACTAAAATAAATAGAAGTATCACGAGATCAAGAATAGTTTTCTAAAAGAAGGAAAGAAAAAAGAGCCCTGCCAAAGAAAGAAAACAAAGACCCCCCGAGAATTAATTAAATTTTTTATATGTCTTGTTTCCATTTATTTACTTATTGTTTTTAGTTCGTCCCCGATTCTGTAACAAAATCCACTTAATTTGTTACTGTTTTATAATCAATCTCTCAGTAAATTAATGACTTGTATTTGTTAAGCTGATAATTCTTAAGCATTTGTGAAGTATAATAATATGAGCAGTAGATATGAACTTACTTTTAATAAAATAATAAAGAATGGCATTGAACAATAATGACAGTTTTCTGTAAGAAGCAAAAGCTCTTTTTATGTCTTATTTTTTATATTTATTGTGTTTAGTTCATCTATAGTTCTATAAGTATTAAAATTCCACTTCAACTTATTACTACCCCATAATTCATCTATCAGTGAATTATTGAGCATCAAGACGATAACCTTCGTTAGTGAAGAATTACTGTGACCATTAGACATGGATTCATGCTGACTAAAATCAATTAGAATATCATTAGATAGAAAAGAATGAACAGTTTCTAAAAAAAGTGAGAAATCCGGAAAATTAATTGAATTTTTATTTTTATACCTTATTTTGATCTATTTATTCTTTTTAGCTTGTATGTAATGCAATAAATAATAAAATCCACTCCCATTTTTTACAACTTCATAATCAATTTCTCATTAAATTAATGAATTAAATGCTTCAAATTGATAGTTTTTAAATGTTGTGAAATATTTATTTCGCTTCTAAACATGAATTCCTGTTGACTAAAATGAACTACATCATCAAAAAACAAAGACAAGGACGATATATATTTTTAAAAAATACGAGATAATTTAATAATTTATTTTTTTTGTACGTGGCCTTATTTTATATATTAGTTTATATTCCCATATTTTATTCGCCAATAATTTCTCAAAATTAATTTCAGCGTATTTTCACCCCTCTAATTTATTTTTTACACTCGATTACCTATCCAATATTTCAGTCAGTTGTCTATTTAAGTTTATTCATGCGTCGCAGAAAGAAGAAAATGCCCCCTTTTAAACATAAATGCATGTTGACTAAAATTAACTACAACATCAGAATACACCGAAAAGCACGATATCTTTTTAAAACAATACGAGATAATTTAATAGTTTATTTTTTCGTGTGTTTTAGTTTATATTCTTTTTTATGTATCAGTTATGTATTTTATGTATTAGTTTATATTCCTTTTTTGATTCGTCCATAACTTTGCAAAATTCACTTCAGCGTATTATTACCCCTCTAATTTAGTTTTTAAACTTCGATTACCTATCTAATATTTCAGTCAGTAATCTATTTAAGTCTATTCATGCGTTGCAGAAAGAAGAAAATGCCCCTTTCAGTGAACTCGTTGGCTTATCCATTGGAGCGCAACTGCAGTTTATGCGTATTTCAGTGTCCGAATTAATATTAGAATCGTGTAGCTGCCTGGACAAAGCTTCACATATCTAAAAGCATTTCGATGTTCCCCGTTAAATTATAAATGTGCAGAACGGGGTTCAGCGTAAACAATCTTGCTTCTAATACGAAGCGTTCTCAAATTTGCCTCGTATTGTCTTAAAATACAGATTAAAGATCTTATTTCGAGGATAAAAATCAGTTTTTTAGCATCTCCAGGGAACATTTTATTCGTCTTCTTCAATTTAATTAAAACAGAAGGAAAATGACGTAAAAGATTAAACTGATTCAATAGCTGCAAACGCCTTTTCTGCTTTTTCTAATAAGGTATAATATGATTAAGTTAAGGTTTATTTATCTTATGAGACGCTCAGCAAAAGCAATTTAGATTTTAGGCGAATGATAAGCAGCTAGGGGATTTTGATTATTCTTTTCTGTGAATTCGAAACATCTAATTGTTCCTCGCTGTGTTGATTCAATAATGTTAGCACATTTTTATTAAATTTATCGGAAAAGCCTTTTAGAAAAGATATCGTTGAGATAATTATTGTTGTCTTTCTTTTTTTTTTCTTTCTTGATATTGAAAGCGGCATAATACCGTTGGCTAAAATATTCGAGAAAAGAATATTAACTAGATTTGAACGTTTAAGTTAAAGTACAAAAATTAAGATTTAATTCGCGGTAATACATACGTATTGTTGAGATAAAATGCATTTTGAATAATTTATTAGGATTTAAATGGATTTGCATTTTAAACCAAAATACAAATCTTTTATTTAATTTCATGATTTAATATTATAATATCAGAGGACTTAAAATATTTTTTTTCTACTACTCAATTGGATTTTCTCAGTGAATCCAAAACTAAAAAGCAAAAACTTATATATTTTTTAAAATCAACATTAAATAAGCATTGTAAACCAATTACTGTATTGTGATAACATTACGTATTCGAATAAAAAATGTTGATTTAAATGAAATTCAATTTAAATTACAGGCGAAATAAAAGGCAAGAATTTTAATGCAGTGAATTAATAGAGCTTACATATTAAGTGAATAATTTTTAATTGTTGGCAGAGTATTAAGCTGACAATGCATCTCGAATTCTTAAGAATTTGAATAAACAGAAATTTCAGTAACACATATGGGATGAAGATAATTCTCTGAAAAAAAGTCGGAAGTCAATGGAATTAACTTTACACACAATTAAAATATTTTATCTCTGCTAGCTTTATGTATGCAAATAAGTGCAATTTATGCAGCAGACATATCTCGTTTCTGTGAAAAACTAATTACAAAACTGGGAAAAATTATTTTTAAAGGAAAATAAGTTTGTATTGAATGCTTAAAATTTGTATTTGCAAATGAGAGTGGAACGAGAGTTGGGTTGAATTGACAAGATTTATGCGTTTTAATTAATTTTTCTTTAAAAAAAGACTACAATAAACAGCTTGTTTATTAGATCTAGATCTAATTTGTTGCTTATAAATCTTTACTTTTATTTGAGAACAATATAATTAATAAATTGTTTAAAGCAGAAATGTACAGTTTGATATAACCAGTATTTTTTATGAAGATTTTGAATATTGGAAAAAATTTAAATAATGGCTTTGATTCATAAATTAATAGGGTTTTGCTATCTTTTCAAAAAAAAAAAAACAACAACAACTAAAGAACTTTTTAGGTTCCTTAAAAAAGTGCCAACCATCGTTTCTCCAGTATTATGTGGGTTAGAAATTATTTACTTTTTAATCATGATTGATTGATTTATGAATTTTATATTCATTTTCAAATCTATTCTAATGTCAATGGCTATATATATTTTAATTTTTGGAGGTTAAGATGTTCTAGATGCAGAGGATATTGTTTCCTTTATTTAAAAGTTTCCAGCTTGTGTGTCTTTATTTAAAAATGACTCAGAGCATTTTTTTAACAATAAGACAAGCACTGTCAAACAAGTCTGAACAATAGTTTAGAAAAATAGCCGATTCTGATTGTGATTTGTATCTACAATCTAATTAGATGACCTCTCTTCACCATTGCAAAGACATAGTAGAGAATATCTCATTTAACCACTCAACTGGTTTGCCCATATGCCGTACGTGCATCGATTTATCGAATTTTGATAGTTGTAAACAAAAAATAAACCATTCATAACGATTATAATTCAATAGTAAAATGATTTCGAATACGTAGATAAGTCAAGTATTCGATGGATTTCCATTTGAAACAGAATAAGAAAATACTCCCAAAATAGAAGGTGTCATCTTATTAGTTAACAAAGAAAATAAACCTGTTAAGGGGTTAATCAAAAAGTAGACGGGAATCAAAAGAATGAATCACGTAAATAAATCTTTTAACTTTGCATAATGTAACATACAAAGTCACATTATTTTGGGCTGATGACTGTGCTGCGATGTCATGTTTCTTTTTATGCAGCAAAATGTTCAGTGGATTCAAAAATGAAATTGGTGTGGTGCTCTTGATATACACATCTTTAGCATATCAAGTGTATTTATTCCGTCTAAAGTAGAATCAATATTTTAATCAATTTTTAATCTAATTGTTGCTTTAAAGCTGGATTTAATAATAAAAACATTTATATGTGAAAATTCAGAAGGAAGAGCTTTGAAATTGAATGAGAAGTCTGATGAAATTACTGAGATTATAAAGCAACAAAGCCAATTTACAATTTTCATTCATCTTTGAATATTTTACCTTGGCTGCTTTTTAATTTTCCTTCCCGCACTGAGCAATTCTTACAGATTCCCCATAAAGCATTCCCTATGAAGCTTCCCCATGAAGCATTCCCTATGAAACTTCCCCATAAAGCATTCGTTATGAAGCTTCTCCATAAAGCATTCCCCATAAAACATAATTCCTCATAACACATTAATTATCAATTTCTTTTAAAGAAAATTTAGACTTCCACATTTCTGTACTTCAAGTATTAATTATATTGTACTATAAATCACTTACGTTCTGATTAAAAAAAATCTTTTTCTTCTGATTTTTTAACTATTTTTTCCGGATATTTTAATGTAATCGAATAAAAAATTGATTTTGATTACATGATTTTAAAACTGATTTTGATTGATTTTTTTAATTTTTTTTAATCGAATGAAAAATTGATTCTTCAGATAAAATGTTTTCGATTCTAAAGTATAATCTTTGAGCCGAGTTCATGAAATCATTTATTTTTATTACCATTTATAAGATGCGCCTATGATAAAAAATAAGGTACTCTAGAGAAGCAAACAATGCCATGAGAGATCATAATAATAGCAGTCTAACAGTGTCCAAAATAATATCCTTTTTAACTCCAACAACAGGAGCAGATGGAAGAAAATAGTGTTCCAAAATATTTCGCATAGCTATATCAATGTGAAATTACTGAGCAGAAGATTATTGCAAAAATTTAAATCTTATATTACTTTGGATTAAAAACTAGGAGAACGATTTAGTCGCTCATAAAGAGCAAGGAAACAGGTTTCGAATGACAAGAAAAATATTGTAATTTGATTCAAAACTCTACCGAAGAAAAAATCATTGGCAAAAGGATAGATGGGAAAGTGCATTTAAATAAAATCGATATGATTATTTTTGTAATATTTTAAGTCGTTTCAATATTTATCTGTCGACGAAACACTTTAGATTTTAAAAATAGATCCAATTTCCTTTTGAATCAGATGACTTACATTTGAACAGCGTATTAATAAAGCTACTATCTATTTATGACAGTGACTGAGGATAATATTTGCTTAGATAATTTCATTGCTTTTAATATTAGTCTATAATTTATTTCTGTAATATCCGGTATCAGTTTCAGGGCACAGTTTTAAATTCACTTATTTCAATAATTTTGAGTAATAAATCTTTTTAATTAAGTTGTTTGGGTTCATGAAACATGCATATTATTAAAAAAGTAATAGTTTATAACTTGTAATATTATAACGGAAAACTTATGCTATCAAAAAACATCAACAACAAATTTTAAAAATGTAATAACTATTTTTTTACGCGCACGCACGCACACACGCGCGCATCTAATGTTGCACTTCGGTAGATTACAAAATATACACTGCTTAGGGCTTGATGAAATGTATTGCCTTAAAAATAAACTTTTATTGCTTGACGCTAGGGAATCTAGTTGGAAAGATGGTTTCGAACGGAAAGAATAATATTGTCAAATAATTTGAAATTCCAGCCAGGAAAAAATTCATCGGGAATCGGGAGAGATGGATCACCCTGCATTTAAATCAGGTTGATACGATTATTTTCGTAACATCTGCAGGCATTTCAATATTTCTTTCTCAGCTAAACATTTTAGGTGATATGACTGCATTTTCTTATTTTTTAAAAACAGATATATCTTCTTATGGTTGAGATGAATATTATATAAATTTATATAAATGTGTGTTTGTGTACTTTACAAGCCAGATCGCTTGATCTACAGCTACAAAAATTGGTACATATGTACTTTGGAAGTTGGGAATGTGCAACTCGGAGAGATCTCTTTGAAATTTTGTTTAACATTTTTATCAATTACAAACTATATTTTATTTTGAAAATGTTCACCTTTTGAAAAAAATTAATACAAAAAGATTGCTTTTACTTTTCAAAATATAAAACAATTATTTTTTTAATGATACCAATAAAAAAAAACTGTTTTTATCTTATTTTTAACAATAGATTACATAGCGTGGTGTTTCATTGGTTTATCATATACGTTGCATTCAGTCATCAAATACTTTGTATTTATTCCTCAAATACTTTGCATTCATTCA
>JAOUZG010015275.1:1688760-1708245 GCA_026289955.1 Argiope argentata | reverse complement strand
TTGCATTCATTCATCAAATACTTTGTATTTATTCCTCAAATACTTTGTATTCATTCATCAAATGCTATGCATTTATTCATCAAATACTCTGCATTCATTCATCAAATACTTTGCATTTTCATTGGTTCATCAAATACTTTGCAATGAATTTTTATCAGCCCTTTGATACCACAGGAAGGATTTCCATTAAAAAGATTAATGTATAGGAGGAAGTTCAGTTCAGTTATATTAACGTCCCGTTTTAAAACAATACTAGGGCAATCTTGGAACACATCTTATGATTTTGAGCCCCAGTCACATGATGAGGACGACACCTTAGATGCCACCTCCTTTCGTAACTTCCACACCAGCAGGCGATGTACAAATTGAAAGGAGTACATGTAAGACAAAGTAACTTTGCCTGCATGTCAGGAAATTTCACAGTTTCATAGGTATGATGTTATATCTTAATGATTAACTGAAATTAAATACAACAAATATTCCAGGTGAACCAGCTGGTCAACAAAGGTGACAAGTATATATACATAAAAGGATGAAAATTATAAAAGGAAATATAAAAGTGAAAAAAAATAAAGAGAAAATAGGGAGAGAACCATATGAAATATTTCTTGTCAGAATGGGGAATATCCCGCTCCCGCTGTTATTCAGAATGATGTTTTTTCTTCCATCTGCGTATTGATAAACAATTTAACTTTAAAAGGAGGTTTTCATTCCCTCCACTCCAATAAGTATAACATATACCCAATATTGAAAAAAAAATTCTATCAATTCTTACAGAAATTTTGATGTATATTTTTAAATCCTATTATTTAAATAAATTTAACTTACAATTCAGATTAATTTTTGTTATTGATTCTGCAATATTCAAGGCAAATTATTATTGATCAACAATTTAACTTTAAAAGTAAGTTTTTAATCCCTCCACTCAAATAAATATAACATATACCCAATATTAAAAAATTCTATCAATTATTACAGAAATTTTGATGTATATTTTTAAATCCTATTATTTAAATAAATTTAATTTACATTTCAGATTAATTTTTGTTATTGATTCTGCAATATTCAAGGCAAATTATTATTGATAAATTATAGTCAAAGAAATTTATGATGAAATTTACATTGAAGGTTTCGAGAAATCGCACCCTTGTGAATGACGCAATGTTTCATTCAAAATTTCTCTAGAATCTATAGCATTTGTTGCTTTAAATATAGCAAATTTTTTCCTGTTACACTTTACATCAATATTTGGCTTTTAAAATTAAATTATATTTAAATTTATCAATATCTTTTCATTACTTTTGAATCTTTCTCTTATTATTTATCGCGTTTTGATGCATTTTATAATTTCTATGATTTTAGTAGTTGTTATCCATAATCAATCTTTATTCTGAGATCAGAAGGTCACAAGTTCTTGAGCGGATTCCTTTAACGCATCTTTTTCCGCATTATTGTGATAAGTTCTAAGACAGGTTTCCAACACAGCTATCATAATTTTTATCTATTAAAGGTTAAAAATAGCATCAAAACAGGGTATAAATCAACAAGCGCTAAATCAGAATAGAAAGTCATCACTAGTCATCTCCTCTCAATCAAGCTAATCTCCTCTATTCAGTACATTTAAAGCTATTTCCTTTGGCAGTCATTTGTTGTTTAAAACGGCTGGTGGCAGATTCGAATTGGTAATTCAAATTTTACGGTCGTGTGTCATATGTTGGGAGTGGCGCATGTCACATCTTTCGAGCCTTAAACGTCCTGATGTTCGTGTAGGATGTCGTTTCAGATGTTATGATACTCGTGTTGAATGCTGTCTCACATTTCTTGATTATTGCGCTAGATATCGTCCCAGATGTCATATCCGAATAAAACATGACTAAGATTCAAAATAAACAGACCTATCCTATGCATATATAGTCATAGCTTCAAAATCGGAAGTCATTTATCAATCGCCAAGTGAAATAGCTATATCAGTTAAAATCAAAATGATTATTTTTTTTATGGAAAATGGAATAAAAAAATATTTTTAGTGATTATTAAAATTGTTATGGTACAAAAATACCTATAAATCTTTTTACAATAAGTTAGGATTTCATGCTTTTCAAGTATAAAAGGATGTTTCAAAGGGATATTTAGCTTGCTTATTTTCGTAGTAGAAACCAAACATATATTTAAATTCCAAATATTGCAGTGACATTTTTTTTATTTATTTAAACATACGACAAATGCCCGTTTAGAACAACACATATTCATAATATCCCAAATTTTTGAGTTTTCACCACCTTCACCATAATAATCTTTTTTTTTTCGTACAGAGTTTCTTAGAAGAGTGTTTTTTAGAAGTACTTAACCCCTTAACTGGTTTATTTTCCTTACCATCTAATAAGATGACACCTTCTATTTTGGGAATACTTTCTAATTTTGATTCAAATGGAAATCCATGAAATACTTGGCTTATCTACGCATTCGAAGTCATTTTACTATTGAATCATAATTTTTATGAATGATTTATTTTTTGTTTACAGCTATCAAAATTCGATAAATTGATGCACGTACGGCGTACGGGCAAACCGGTTAAGGGGTTAAACTGTGTTGAAAAATGAGCTACATATATTTTTTATATGAGATAAATAAGTAAAAATAAAGACTTTGGCAATCAAATCTTGATAATATTAATTTCCTTTCGTTTTGTCTTTCAGGGTTAAATGCTTAAATTGCTTACAGATAAACTGTCATAACTTGATAAAACAGGAGTATGATTATAATCTTACAGAAACAAACTTCACATTGAAGAGGTAACCTTTAAATTTTCTTTTACCGAATTTACCCTTACCGTTTAGCAACATAAATAAATAACATATCCACGAACATAACAAATGCACGTCATCCACCGACCTGGATGGACAATTCATTTATTTTGCATATGATCCCTGAACCCACCCATTTTCATCTTGTATGACGAATTGAAGTGAACTCTAAAGATTTTGACGGCATTTGAATAAGCTGAGCTGATTATAGTTCATTATTCATGTGCGTTGTCAAATTTTGTGTTCTGAGCATATTTTAACGTGCAGAAGAATGCTTTCCAAACATTGCGCCCCATCACTTTATAGAAAAGGCTCTAGAGCGCCGAATTCTTGCTCTCATATAATAATACAGCTACTCATTCAGTTATCAATTCCACGCTTTTAGATGAATCCCTAGACTCTTATTGTCAAAGTGGTTTGCGCTTTTCCACAGTCTCGTTAATGTGTCGAAGGTATGAATAAGAGTTTTAACCATTTCGGTTGGAATAGAGATAATATCTCTTCTACATATTATATTCAGAGTTTATAAGATAACACTTCACTGTGTCTCAAGATCGCTGATGTAGTTCGGCACAAGTTAGAGTGATGGGGCTTTGTCGTCACTTCAAACTCTTATTCATACCTGTCTTGGGGTATGGGAACATGCTTTGGTGCGGTTTTAATCCTTTGATAGTATTGCTCAAGGGTTTCTTTCTATTTCAATTGCTGCGGTGAAATACGATCAAATTTGTTTTGATCTAAGTAGTTTTTAATATTTTTTGTGTTCATAAGAGTCTTGTTCATAAAATATCTTTAATCTTTTAAAAAGGCACGGAAATTATCATTAATATATCTGCTTTCTGGCACAGAGGTAACGCGTCTTCCTCGTGTTCTGGGAGTCTTGGGTTCGAGTCCCGGTTAGGGTATGGTTGTTCTTCTGTGTGCTATCTGCGAGATGTGTGACTGAGCCCACCCCTGTAAAAAGGGGTTTTGCAAGCAAATGTAATGAATGTGTAGCTGAATTATACTCTAGCCCTAGTTGGCGCTGCTTCGAAAACAAGAGACGCTCTTTTCGGCTTAAATCTGCTGTTGTATCAGCAGGGGGCTTGTCCATGGCAAGTGCCACTAGTAACAACAACCACAGCATATTGGTTTTTAAAACTAAAAAGTAAAGTACTTTATCCTAGCTTCATACAGATTTATAATCCCATACAGATTTCTAATATTGTCACGATTTTAAAAGTTAATTTAATGTTTAAATTTATTATAAATCAATGAAACGTAACGAAGATGGCAGAAGAATATAAGCTCATCAGTTTAAGCTGGTAGATTAATTGAGGTTTAAAAATCGCAAACAAAGCAAGTACGAAGAGCAGAAGAGTAAATGATTTGATGAGCCCACTAAGAGCCTTACACTGATTATCTCTTTACACACTCTTTACTGATACAGATTTATAACATCGATATGTTTTTAACATTTAATTTAATGTTTAAATTTATAATAAACCTACGAAATGAAACGGCGATGACGGTAGAACATAAGTTCATCGGATTAAGCCGGTATATTAATTGAGGTTTAAAAATCGCAAACATAGCTAGCATCAAAAGCAGAAATGTAAACGATTTGATGAGTTCGCTACTGTAGAGCCCACTAGGAACCTCAAACTGATGATTTCTTTACACACTTTTTACTGATACAGATTTCTAACATCGACACGTTTCTAACATTTAATTTAATGTTTAAATTTATGATAAAACAATGAAATGAAACGGCAATGACGGTAGAACATGAGTTCATCGGATTAAGCTGGTAGATTAATTGAGGTTTGAAAGTGGCAAACAAAGCAAGTACCAAAAGAAGAAGTTTAAATGAATTGATGAGCCCACTAGGAGTCTTAGGCTGATAATCTCTTTACACACTGTTTTAGAGCATTTAGAGGAATGAATCAAGAAACCATGCACTTGTTAATGTTTGACGCTTTATGAAACATTTTTGCAGAAAAAGTAACATTTTGCCCTTTTTACGTTAAAAGCAGTACTTGAATTTTTTGACATTTAAATTTTTTGTCACTTTTAATTTCCATTTGAATTTTTCGTTCTTTTGTTGAATTACCATATTTTGAATAACTAGAAATATTTCACAATTCAAATTAACAAAATTTAAAGCAAGAATTATAAATTAATGATTACAACAAAAATGGCATATATGATAAAAATAGGTTATTGTGAGAAAAACATTAAAGTTCTAATAATCGTCATCATTATCACTATAATGATAAGCATACTAAGGAAGTTTTAGTGGCCATTATCTAACTATTTCTCTTTACTTGTAAAATTGATTCTATTTCTACAAGGGCAAATTTATGACAACATAATGAATCTGCTCCTCCTTAGAGGCTCAAGATTATCGGAAAAAGCATTTTATGGTTAAAGTACTCACTTATAGGTTCTAGAGAACTTTACCTCATTATAGAATACTCTATGTGTGTTCGAAAGCAAATCTATTGACCAAAAGAGCGATTTATAATATTTAGGTTTCATAGATTCAATTCTTGAGAGTCTTTTATCGATGTATGCAAATATTTCAATCTTAATACGAAGCTGAATTCATTGAATTATTTTGAAAAGAGATGTCCGATACTTTAACATGTGGAAGAAAAGGCATTTGAACAACTGGGATTTTAAAATTACTTCATTCTTTGCTTTTCTAACACATAGAATCAATTTTCAAAATTCTTAGCATTCTTCATTCAAAAGCGAGTTTTCCTATCATTGAAAGCTGTCACAATAAATTAATAATCGAATAAATATGAATTAAAGTGAATAAAATCAGACAAGCAACTTGGTTTAAATGGGTATTTAATTTGATAGAATTGTGACTTTAATCTAGCCTGTAATTCATTTAATTATCGTTTAATACATCTTTTGAAATGTAGCAAGAGGTATTCATTAAATTTGTTTATGAACTCAATGGTTTTCAAGATAAAACGCCTAAAGGATATAAACTGAAAATGAATTTAAAAATATTTTCAAATAGAAAAAAATGCAAAATAGAAAATCGTTTTCGCGATAGAGCGTAAAAATTCATGGTTTTATCAATTCATCCGAAATCAAGTTTGCCTTACCAGGAACTAAAGTTTTTCAATAAAGTGATATTGGCCGTAAGAAAAAGAAGGATACTCCAGGATATACATTTTGGAAATAATTTATATGATTCATTTGGCTTTTACCAAGAAAGGATACTGAAGAATTTTAGATGCAGTGTAACAGAATTATTTTCTTTTTTTTCGGCTACAGTGCTCATTAACATTTATTTATTCATTTACAAAGTAGTCCAAGAATATTCCATAAAATTGTCTCGGTATATTTCACTTATTTTAGCTTTCCAATTTAATACTTACTTAAAATGCATAAGGTGTGCCCAAATGGAATGGAAATTTTTACTATGATGGCGTTGTGTCTATTCGCCGTAGGTTAATATCCTTGCTGATAAAGCATGGAGAGGCAGCATCCCAACTCTTTACATTCCCCCAGCCCCCTCCAAAAGCCAACACTCCTCTATGAAAGCCAGAAAATGGATCCATACTTTTTTTTAAGATAAAGTAGTTTTTCTAATTATGGACCGATACGAGCGAGGAAAAATGGCTTAAGTCCAACATTATTGCGACAGGATATTATTAGCGTGATCCAAAAAGGTCATAAAAAATGAGAGCAATGGTCAATTATTAGAACAGAAAGTTCGGGTGACCTCTAGGGGTCTACAATCTGTGCTGAAAATTCCTAATAATAAATTTGAAAACTATTGCTCAATGAAACACAATAGAAATCCAAAACAGGTCAGATGCGATTAAAAAGATTATCTGTGGGTTATCTTTAACATTTCCCCATATTTCTAATACCTTCCCCTGAGACCTGCATGTTAATTATCCCTTAACCCTTTGTGGTCCGATGTCGAGTGTGACTCGGCATTCAAGACTGTGCATCATTTTGACATTTTATTTATTTATTTTTCAAATTTAATGGTTAAAAGTGCCTACATAATGGTTAAGAGATGTAGATTAATTTGTCAAAGAAATTTTTATTCTTTCGTCTTAATTCGACTTAAAAGAATTATGCATATTTATTCTTCATAGCAATAAACAAAGCTTTGTATTAGGTGAATAATTTTGCATCTAATTATTTTTCGGACTGCAAAGGGTAAGAATATAACTGATATCTCAATAGTTCACGTGTGTTAAGAATGTACAAGACATCATAGAAAATTAGATACGTCAGTGACTCAGCTTTTTAGACTTCCTTTTTTTAATTTTGGGGAAAGGATGATTATATAAGTCTAGTTTTATTAATGGATTACTTTGAAGCCATACACGGCTTAAGAGACGAATTGTGCAATTTTGAACCAAGATTGTCCAGTAGCATTGTGTTGAAATATTAATACATTTGGACAATGCATGTCCAGTATGTAATGATATTGATGCCAAATATCTATATAGGTATAATTTATATGAGAATTCAAATAATTTTTTTAAAATAATTTTTATCTACTTCGTACTGCTTTCAGAACTATTTTTCCTAGCGAATAATTCAGTCTTATTTATCAACGTTAAATTTCTTCATTTCTAGGGTTGTAGTCTTCTAAAATGTTTCAAACTATTTGTAAAATTATGAATACTCTGTTACAAATCGTAAATATGATTTGAAATATCATTTGCAAACTTGGATAAGTTATATGTTAAAATTTAAGAAAAAAAAAACTTCGAATAAAGAGAACGAATAAAGAAAAAATGTAAACATTTTTGAATGAGAGGTGTTAGGGAGAAAGATGAAAAAGGAAATTTGAAAAGAAACTCCATTGTATTTAAATCCTAACTTTATGAAAATATAAAAGAATGCTATAAAAAAACGTGCGAGAATCAACCTAATCCTTCTACCCTCATTAAAAATAATATAAAATGCTGCGAAACAAGGGAAGGAGGAGTGTTTAGAACTTTTTACAGAGTTTTAATTATATAAATGCACCGTTGTGAAGCCTTACTAGGGTTATTTTGGGACGGACCTGGTAATTTTGAGCCGTGTTCAGATGACGAGGCCGACACCAGAGCTGTTACCCACTTTTCACACCATACCACACCAAACCAGCAAGAGGACGTTTGGTCCTGACGAATTTAACGTGCAACAGACCCCTCTTACACTATGGTTTTTCGGTAAAATCGGATCTTGAAATTGAAATACTACGGCTCACTAGCCTATATCTTACCACAACATTACAATATTGATGATTTCTATAAAGATATATTTTACAACATTGATGATATCTATAAAGTTATATCTTACAACATTATTGATATCTTTGTATTGCGTTCAAAATGCGATAAGCTACTTAATTAATTATGTAATAAATTATGTAGACTAATTTTTCTTAATTTTCAATGCTGATTATAATATTACGTATAAAATTTCAGACAATATTTAAAGAATTCGTATAGTAATATTTTGAAATATCAAATATTTCAATGCTTTCACATATATCAACAGCACATAGTAATTATAACTACAGCAATTCTTTGTTGCAATAACTGTTTTTGGAGCAATTATTTGTAGAAATTTTTCTGAATATTGATTACAGACATATATAAAAATTCAATTATCATTATTCGATTTCAGATAATGTTATTACAAATAATGCATATTAAAATTGCTGCAATAGTCCTTCTTGGTCTTTTTTAGTGATATTTTTAAGATAAAGATTAAGTTTTCATTTTGTTCCGAAACAAATAATACTAGTTTCAATTATGGTGATGTTCGAAATTAGATTATAATTAAATTAAAGCGACATGAAACTATATTAAAAACTATTTTTATAAGTCTGGGCTAAGCACTATCTAACATATTCGACAATATATATAAATTTTTTAATGTTAACATTACAGCAAATGAATTGGGGTCAAAGAAAAATAACATCTTATCGAGAATGACGTCTTAAAAAGCTTCATTAGCATTAAATAAATTATGAATTGAATCAAATTTTTTTTAAAAATTTGTTTTAATATTCCAGGCAGGGATTTACAGCGTACTTCCGATGATATATATAATTTTTAAATAAAATAAATAATCAATGAAAAACGACTTATTAACGAGAATGATGTTGTAACTTGTCATTGGTATTAAATCAGCAGCCTAATTATTTAATATTTTTAAAATGTTTTTCTTCTATAGTTGTAAGTGACAGCCTATTAAATCACTAAGATAATATTTTTTTAAAAAAATATAAACAGAAATGAATCGAACTAAAGAGGAAAGATGTACTAACGAGGAAGAAATGAAATGAAGTTATAGAAGAGTGACGTACTAATGAGATAGAAATAAAACGAGATAGAATAGAAATGTACTAACGAGAAAAGTAATCTCACGAATTTCATTAGTTTTTTTTAATTTTTTAATAATTTCCTTCTATGACGAGGCTTAATTAAACATCTATAATGATAAATAGAGTTTTTTCTGTTTAAAATAAAAAAGAATGAATAAGTACTATGGAAAAATGACTTACTAACGAGAACGACGTTCTAAAGTCATTTCCTTGTATATAGAAAGTATTTTTACATAAATTATATAAAATGGATTTAAAATCCCTCGCTTAAAATAGAGAAGACAAAAAATCTTTTAAATCCTCATTACTTGAGGTTTTACCGAAAGGATTTTTTTTTCAGATTAACAATTACATAGAAAATAAGAAAGAACGAAAGAGCCGATAAATTTAGAGCTGACAATTTCTCGTTCACTGAGATCAAATAAGTGAAAGGCATAAAGAATGATTCAATGCACTCGGCGATTTGTTTAACAGAAAATGACGGCAGTGATAAATTATTTCTGTCTGTTCCGGAATAAAAAAAAAAAACTGTGTCTTTAAAATGCTCCTTACAAAAGCGGGCATCGATATCTCATTTTTCAGTTTGGAAGCTGATGATGACGCTGGATATCTTTCGCGTTTCAATGATATTTCGCTAAGGATAAAATCCATAAGGAATTCGGAAAAAAAATCATCAGGAGAATTTCAGTATTTTTTCTCACTTATTTTTCCCGAGAGATTTTTCGTAAATTTGTTGAGTGTTTCTTGATATTTAAATAGAAGATTAGGTGTGTCATTTAAGATATTGATGTTATGCTAAAAATTTGATAAAATAATCAACGGAATACTAACAAAAGAAGGCAAGTAATGCATAAAATGCATTTTTTTCCTTATTAAAAAAACTAAATATTACTAAAAAGTAAATAGAGGTATAATATTTTGATGCATATTAAATAAGGGTAAAATCCATAAGGAATTGAAAAACAATAATTCATCAAGAGAGTTACAGTTTGTTCTTGCTTTTGTTTCACCCCCGAGACTATTTTTCGTAATTCAGTTAAGTGTTTCGCTATATTCGCTCAGATAATTAATTGTATCATTTAGTATTTGACTGATGCTACATTAAAAAGATTGATGCAATACTGAACGAACTATCAATAAGAGAAAGTTAACAACACATTATATGTATATATTGATATGAAAATAGTTAACTATTACTAAAGTTTTAAATTGATGATAAATCGGAGCAAAGAAATTATGAAAAATGATTCAATAAGAGAATTTCTTCTTCTAATTTTTGATTAATCCACGATATATTTTTCGTAACTTTTAGTTAAGTGTTTCTTGATGTTTGATACAAATGTTTCTTGTCGAATATATTATTATTTTCAATAAAATTGACTAATATTAAAGATGATTATCAAACTGCTTATTTTTTCTCATTTTTTTCCCTGTTGACTTCGTCTGTAATATAAATTCAAAAAATTGAAAACTAACGGATACAATGCGGATCAAATAAAACAATCTTAGTCAATAATGTGTATAAATAGATCTACAAATCTAAAATAACCATGATATGAACACGAAATTTTGAAAATTATGAAGTTATTTTTATGACTTTTAATTTTTCTCTCAAAATAACGGTATTAGTTTAGTTTTTTGCGTAACGTTATAAAGCAATATTAGGGCTGTTTTAGGATAGACCTCTTGATTTTGAACCCCTTCAGATGACGAGGGCGACATCTGAGCTGGCACTCCCTCTTCGCACCGCACCCCACCACACCACACCACACCATACCAACGGGTGGACGTTTGACCATGACAGATTGCCCCCTTTACCCGACGGTTCTTCAGTGGAATCCGGTTTCGATCCTGAAACCCTACGGCTCACAAGTCTAGACCTTACCACCAGGCCAACGTCACCCCCACAAAATAATGGAGATTTTGATAGAATACTTTTTATTAAAAGGAAACATTTACTATAGTTTTAATTTCTATGCATCTCAATTTTAAATACATACACTCAAAAACAAAGGAGATACAACGAACCTTACGAATGTAATTTATTCATAATATGAATATATTGGGTCGTTCGAAAAGTAATTTCGTTTTTTCTCGACAAAGGATTTAATTGTATTTTTTTATTCCAACTTCACACTTAAGACGTATAATCATTGTATGTTTTGAGAGGTGATATAGCAATACTTGTTTGTGAAAACGTTCAATTGATTTTGCGCAGTAGTTTTTGGTAGATGCCCTTTTAAATAGGGAAAGCAATAAGCAGCAATTTCGTCATATTTCACTTTTTTCCTGTAGGAAAGGTAAAAATGCTGTTCAAGCCAGAAAGAAATTAACCGATGTGTATGGAGAAGATGCGTTGACAATACGACAGTGTCAGAACTGGTTTACAAAATTTCGATCCGGCAATTTTGATGTCGAAGATGCACCACGTTCCGGATGGCCGGTTGAAGCTGATAAAGACACGATAAAGGTAATAGTTGATGCAAACCGGCGAACAACAACACGTGAGATCGGTGAGAGTTTAAATTTATTGAATTCAACTGTTTATGACCACCTGAAAGGCCTGGGTTTAACCTCGAAGCTCGATATTTGAGTTCTCCATGTCCTCACGGAGAGAAATTTGTGTTGTCGCATTGAAGTCTGTGATTCGCTCCTCAAATGTCACAAAAATGATCCACTCCACCATATTATCCAGATCTGGTTCCTTCAGATTATTATTTGTTCCGGTCAATGCAAAATTTTTTGGACGGTAAAACCTTAGTCTCAAATGAAGACGTCAAAAATCTCCTTGGATTAGTTTTTTGCCAGCAAATACCAAAAATTTTATGAGCGTGGAATCATGCCTCTACCGGAAAGATGGCAAAAGGTTTTGGATCAGAATGGGCGATATATAATTTAATAAAATAATTATTCATTATACGAGGATCGTCTTTCATTTTCACCAAAAAAAAAAACGAAATGACTTTTCGAGCAACCCAATATTTTCAACTGCATTTTCATCAAAATGTACAACTTTCTGACATTTAAAATATTGAAAAGTTTTCGCTTATGAATTTTTAAAAGAAATGCCTGATAACTATATTAGAATGCTTTCTTCGTATAGATCTAATTATGAAAGAATAAATACGTGACGATACCATTCATAAAATAGTCTTCAAGGCATTTGATAACTTATTAAGAAAAATGAATTCTAAGTATTCATTTAAAGAGATACATTTTTTTTCTCCGCAGCTAAAAAATATTGACAGTATGTAATCAAATAAATTAAAAATCAACTTTCCCAAATAGATTTGAAAAGCGCATCTTATCATAAAAAGTTATCAGACGAAAACTGAAACGTTTAATTTCCTGTAATTGAAAATAAAATAAATAGACGAAAGTTACATTTCATTCAAAAGAATAAAATTATTCGCGCTCTGTGCAAAGATTTCAGAAACTGGTAATTGAATAACTTTTAACATACACTATGAGATGAAGAAAATTAGTAAATTTAATTCACATTTCATTCAAAACTATATTAATCGAAAATTGCAACATCTCCCTTTTGGCTTTCTAATAAATTAAAATTTTGATAAGTTGTACGAAATTTTGATAATCAGTACGAAATAATGAAGAATAGCATGTTGTCGTTTTAAATACCCAAGAAATTTTTTTAGTACTGTTATATTTCTTTTGGCACATTTATAACAAAATTCGAGCCTCTTTCATTACTTTCTTCTAGATTATTTGTTTATCCCTTATTTCAAAAAATTATTAAATTTTTTTATGTAAGTTAATTTATTATTCACAAAAGAAATTTTGATAATAAAGAAAGAATGAAAGAAATCAAAGTTTCTAAATTAAGATTAACTTTATACTTAATTAGAAGTAGAATACATAATTGATTTGTAAATATATATGAATTAATTTCAAAATGATTGAATTGAAACTACGATGTTATCCATTAGTGATAATTTAATAATAACATGGTAATCAATAGCTAGTTTTTTAAATAACCTTTTTGTAAAAAGAAAACAAACCCCGATGTTTTTAAAAACTTTCGGAGGTGGATGATTTTTTCAATTCTTACTATTAACTCATACTCTTCTTATATATAAATGTATATATCTTGTTCAAATTTTCAATCGTTAATAAAATACTTTTTATTCATCCAATCAAATTCAAGTAAATTTTTTAAAACTAGTGATATATGACATTTGATGTTTTCATATATTAATTCATTAATTTTTTATTTATTAATTAAAAACTAATTTTCTCGCCTTTATAGTAGTTGTGACCGTTAGGTCGGGATAGCCTGGTTGGTAGGGCGTTGGATTCGTATCTCTTCTGCTTCGAATTTAAATCTGGTCAGAAAATTCTCCATGTCGAGAGTTATACCATTGGGGGTACTGAGTCAAAGGGGATCGTTATTCGAATGCTCATGGGTACCTTCAGAAGCTATTGCACCCCTCCTTCCGTTGTAAAGCGGAAGAAGAGAAAAACAATTGTAATTATTTAATAAAAAGTAACTAAATAAAATGCTTCCTAATATACAAGTAGGAATTGATTAAAAATATGTTTTTTTATTACTTGTTTTTCGTTGAAATGGAATAAATGGATTTCCTTTTATATTGCGATTAATTTTTACATCCACCAGAAATATGAGCTTTTTTTTGAAAATATTTTGCACTGCGTATAAATTGCTATTCGTATTTTGAAATGAAATTTAATATGACTAAAAAATGTTTTCGAAGAATTCTTCGAATTAATTTATTTAATAAATAAAAAAAATCTAAATAGGAAAAAAGACATGACACTCACGTGATAAATCCATAGTTTTAAAAACCCATGAAAAGTAATAGTTTTAATCAATTTTTGATATTAGTGTTCTATCCAGTGGGATATATGGACATCGTTTTAAACTTCTAATAATTTTTTTTCAATTACAGGTGAAATTTTATAGAAAATAATATGAAGATGTATTTTCTTGAGATTCTTACAAATTCTTATTATCAATTTGAAGTTTTATTTTACATTAGCCAAAAAAGAAAGTACTAAAGAGTTTTTCGAAAAGAAATTTATTTAAAAAAATGCTTCAGCATAAGAAGATAAAAAAGAAATGACGAAAAAAGGGAGATACCCAAAGTAATAAAAACACACACAATTGTTCTCCTTCAACTTTTATTGATATTCTTGCTAGACCACTTCAAATCGAATGAAATTTTCATTTAAACCTGATTATATACCAAGAAAAATAATAATCAATGTTCGGAAAGAAGAAAGGATTTTATAGATAATAATTATATAAAGTGCTGAAAGAATTGTTATTTTAAAGCTGTAGATTACTTTTCTAGTATATTTATTAAAAATTCAAACCATTCTAATTTTTTTTTCTCAAGAATGCACTTTTGTCACTTCATATTTCAAAAGAGTAAATAAAAGAAATCTTATTTAAGACTTTTTTTTTCAAAAAAAAAGTGCTTTTGTAGTGTTCAAAAATTAAGAAAGGATTAAAAGATATTTCAACACCTTTATTAACCAAGGCAGCACTAATTAATCTTCGGCTCTCTCACCTATGATATAATTTGAAAATAATTCAATAGAAATCAGCATAATGGACCTTCAACGATTATTTGACAAACGATCGTTAAGAATAAACTCTTACAGGAAAAAAAAACAGTGATTTTTTTTGAGAAGGAGGATCCTCATTAAATCCAATGTGAGATACGGACATCGTGTTAATCCACGAATAATTTTCATATTAACTACCCAACAGATTAATGAAGTTTTCCACAGCGCAGCAGAAGATAATGCAATGGCGAACAAAAGGAGAAGAATAAGACAAGGTACGTAGGCGAATAAACAATAAGATAATAGATGACGGCAATGCTGTGGCAGATATATTTATTTTTCGGAAGAGCATCGTTTCTTCTTGCTTTTATTCTTCGTCTTATTTCGTTAAGACTTCTTGTTCTGTGTTTCTTTGCTCTTTGTGGTGCAGGAGCAAAGCCCAAGTGGCCAGATCGCTTATTCGGTCAGAATCGCGGACGTTTTTGTTTTAAAAAAGTACGAATTGTTTGCAAGCTCAATTTCATAGTTTACTAAATCCAGAGTGAAAGCGCTTTTTTACGTGTTGTTTCCAATATGTTTTTTATTTATTTTATTTTCTCGCACGCATAGATAGTGCTACAACCGTCAAAATATTCGAAATCAAAATTTTGAAGAAACTCCATGTTCTAATTCCCTGATTCGGAAAATATATTTGTGAAAATGCGCTTGCCTGTCTGTCTGTCTGAATATATCTGTTAAATATATGGCCTTCACACCAAATTTTTAGATTTCCGTTAAAATTTGAGCGAAATTCATTTAGAAAAAAGTAGGTATGTCCGGTTACACGAATGTAGCTTAATAAGATATTTTCAGACAAAAAGAGCTGGACAAATAAAATTTAATGCACAGATTTAACGTGTAAAGCGTAGATATATTAATTTTGAACCAACCTCATTAGTGGTTTGACTGTCAGTAGGTCTGTGTTTTCACAAGTATATAAATACGATAAATCAGAAATAAAATTACTTAAATAATGAAATTTGATGCATGGTTATGTCTGTGAACGCGGTTATTTAAAAACGTTTTGAGCTAAGTAGATGAAATTTAGTATAGGGCATTTACTCTAAATTTGCAAATTTCTATCAAACTTTGAACGAAATTCATTCAGCAAAAATTCTGTCTGTCCGGGTACTAGAATATAGCTTAATAAGATACATACAACCGAAAAGAACTCGATAAATATAACTTAATACACAGACTTAACTCAAAATGTAGATATGTCCTAAATTTCATACTAAACATGAAGATTTGACCATCAATACGTCTACACTTTTATAAGAATTTAAACACAATATCTCAAAAATAAAATTATGCAAATATATGAAATTTAATGAGTGATTTTTGGTTAAATGCTCAGTTTCAGGAGATCAGAATACAGAATTGAAAAATGCATATTCAGTTTCCTGTTACTTGTGTATTAACTGCACCTCAGCGATTAAACTCCCACAATCACACGTGAATAGGCTTATTCGTAATGATGACATGTTAATTATACACAAGCACATTTATTTGACAAAACTCAAGAAATATCATAAACATCAATTTATTAATTATAAATGACAAAAAATCAGTAATTTTTTTCTAACGAGAATGAACTAATAACCTTTCAAGTTGCCAATTTATTTTTATTCCTTCATATTTTCCTCCATACTGTACATTATGATATTCATTCATTCATTTTTGTTGTACTCCAGACCTTCTTCACTCCAATTTTTATCATTTATTGTTAGGTTATATGTTTGTGTGTTTTGTTTCTTGTATTTTTCTTTCTAACAATGTAACAGAAAATGTGTAATGGTTTTTTTTGGTCTTTTATAAAGGCCACCTACATCTATACCAAACCGAAAAGGGGCCATTTGAGCCTTAGAAACGGAGGTGTGGTGTTAAGTGGAGAATTTTATAGTTTAATCACTAAACTGTAACTGAAAATGTACTACAATGAAAAGTATATATTTTAAACCGAAAATAAAGTACGACAGTTTAATATTAAACGCATATTATATAATGATTCGGGTCTGAATCTTAACGAGTTTTGCTTTTTTTAGTAAACTATAAAAAATACAATAATCAATTGGAAATGTTGCTTAATAATTCCATTTTTGATTCAAAAGAGGAAAGGGTTTACAGAATAAATTTAAAGTAAAGATTATTTAATTAAAATTAAGTAATTTTCATTGCTTGTATATGTTTGTATAGGTTTACAAAACTTTATTCCAAAACGTAATTAACTTCACTAATGAATTACGAAATTCTTAATGAAAAAAAGCATTTAATCAAATCGGTTACTTGAAGTGTTTTGAAGATATGTTTCACTTGGAAAGGTTTTTCGATTTGATGATAGATTCCTAATAATAGTGCTTTCTACTTACTGAAATGGTTCTCTAATAAGTTAATTAATAAAACTATAACTAAGAACAATATTCGTTCCAAAAATTTGATTAAAATAATTCATTACAGTAAATAATTATTGCTGATAAATCTCCTTTCTCATTAAAAGTCAAGTTTTCTTATATAACGACTTTGATAACAAATTCCTAAATACCCTTATTCTTTATTTTTCAAACAAGTATTAGAAAAAACAATTTTTAAAAATAAATTCATGCATAGGTTAACAAAGAAATTTTTTATTTTAGCTACCTTTAATTAAATTATTACAATTAATATAAATATGAGAGAATCATAATATTAAACGGCAAAATAGAAAACGAATTTTCTGGCAATTTTCCATTCTCCTTTCTATATATGGTGTTCGAACTCGCAGCCCAAGGGATGCGAATCTAACCAGACTATCCTGGCATGACGGTTATAATTACTATAAATAATTGATCAAAAACTGTACTAGCTTTGAATTTTTAACACCAATTGAGGATTCAAAGCCAGTTGTGACAACACAAAATCCGTGATTTTTTCACACCAGTTGGGGAACGCAAAACAGATTAGAAATTTCTAATTTTCTTTATTATGAATTAATTAAATACGAAAGTACTTCAAAATTAATCGAAAAAATTGATTAAATAACAATGTTTAATTTTAAGCGCATCAAACATTATGAAAATACACAGAATCTTTAAGAATAATCAGCCGAAAATATGTTAAGCCTAACCTCTTTAGTGTGCGGAAAAAAAAAACTGAATTGGTTACTTATTTGGTGGGAGGGGGGTTGGAATGAAGATTTTTGGCTAGAATGTTAGTTTTTTATTGATTTATAAAAAAATTGATGAATTAATATTTGAAAAAAAAAAAAACTGTATTAACGTCAAATGTCATACGCCACAAGTTAAAAAAATTACTTGAATTTGATTGGATCAATGAGAAGTATTTTATTAACGATTGAAAATTTGATTATATATATATATATATATATATATATATATATATATATATATATAGGGAGAATGTGAGCTAATAATATGAATTGAATAAATAAATTTTTAAATTTTGAACACGTTAGCAAGCATTATTAAAAGACTAAAATATTTTCAAGTAAAAATGACAAAAAATAATAATTTTTTACGTAGGATTAAATAAAAACTTCTATCTGCACTTCAATGTATACTTTTTTACTTACCAGTCACAGAAAAAATAAATTGTAAGATGTAGTTGTTTTAAATGTTGTTAGATAGTTACAAATTGTTTGAATTATTTGGTTCAGTATAATTCAGGACTTTTCTTTTTTCCTCAACAACTCTATTTACCTTTTGGCGTGGTAAAAATGGACGCTGGTTAAATAATTCTAAGAAATTTCGTTATATTCTATAAAAAGCTGAACCATTCACAGAAGTAAATGGATATGTACCAATGAAATGGATATCGGAGGTTACAGATAATGTTTTTAAATGGAAAAAGGATCATGAGTGTTATTGAAAGGAGGAACTGTCTATGAGCGAAATCCAAAAGGTTCAACTGGAAAAGGGCAGAGAAATTGCATTATATGAGTAAAGATATCCTTCCATTTCCCCATGACTTTGAATTTCAAAATTTCTAAAAATGCATCCGAAAACATCAAAATTTCCCGGAATGGATTCGAAAACAGTTGTCCAATTGATATACCTTTTATCCCTTTTTTGGTTTCGCAGGCAGGTCGCAGCAGATTTCCTCTAGAAGTGCTTCCCAGCGAATCGAATCTTCGTTTTTTATTCCAGTGCTACTACGCATGAGCTACTGGAAATCACTTTAGAGAGTATATTTATTTTTCTTTCGTTTCAAACTGTTGAAAGAAAGTTTAATTATGCACATCAGATCTTCAAGGCCTAACGATCTGATTGTGAAAAATTAAAAAGGCGATTGTTTGGATTATAATAATTTTTTTAAATGTCTGCTGTTTCTTTAACGAGTTGCCTGGATCACATTCGCGCGAAGATTTTTTTCTCGCAATATTTTTTAAAAAACTTCTTTTCTTTATATCATATAAAATTCATTTAAAGTTACCGGAAATTAGAATATATAAATGCAGTTACATATAGTATTTTTTGATTTTGTATTTTAAATTTTCAAAAAGACATGGCATTTTTAAAATTCATAATGGACGAAAACTTTTATAGCACAAATGTGTGAGAGTATTGTGTTAATCAGTTGACATTTTCGGAATTCATATAATATTACATAAAATCACAATATATAAATGCAGTTACATATAGTATTTTTTTGATTTTGTATATAGAATTATCAAAAAGACATGGCATTTTTTAAATTCAAAATGGATGAAAAGTTTCATAGCTCAAATGTATTTAAAAGTACTGTGTTAAT
>JAOUZG010015275.1:1668394-1682864 GCA_026289955.1 Argiope argentata | reverse complement strand
CACACACACACACACACACACACACACACACACACACACACACACACCTTTATTATCCGTATAGATTATTACCGCATATATTATTCTTTAAATATGAGTTATCCGCATATATTATACATTAAATATGAGTTTATCCGCATATATTATACTTTAAATATGAGTAATGTTTAGTAATTATAAAATTTTCAAATATATATTTTAATGCTTTGTACATTTGAAACTATTAATTTTTGAACATTTAAAATCGTATTAACCTTTTCATCCATTGTTTATGCAGTAATGAAATTGAAATCAACAGAACATTAGCTGTTTGATACATAGGAGACAGAATGACATATTCAGAGAGAATGACATATTCATTCTGTTGAACCTACTAGCATGATTATAGCTTCAATGAATGCTTTGATGTCCATAGAAGTGTATTGCATGGAAGAGGAAGCCCTCGATTTAGCGTTAGTAATTATTAACGGGAATCTATATCTCTTTCATGCGAGACCTTTGAATACTACTGGGTTAAAGAGCATGCACTGGTGTTACAGAATTATTCAATAATGAAAATGATGATTGAAATATTTTCATTAGAATTATATATTCACATCTAAAAAGGGTGAAGTCGAAATTTAATTTCGATTTATCTTTAGAAAATATCTCTATAAAATCGAGGAATATAATAAAATTTTGCGAAATGTTTCTGGGCTAAGTGCTATTTAATTAGACAGCTGATATCATCTAAACTTCTCTAATAAAATGTTATTAATTGTAATCAGATTTCAGATGGATACAAAAAGAAAATTTTCTATAGTTTTCACTTTTTTAAAGTTCAGTTGTTTACAGCCAGACTATCAGTGAGATAAAATTATAGCCTTTAAGAGAAATAAAAAGTTGAAATTTTAAACGTTTTAAAATTCTATTGATGATATTTTGATCCAATTTATTTGCACTCTGTGTGCGTGATCTGACTTCTTGAGTGTATCTTATTTCGTTTAGAATAATACCAAGAATATTAAGAAGTTCCTTTTATTGTTTTAGAATCTGCATTTGATTATCAATACCTTAAATATTGCATAAGACAAAATAACAGACGTAAATTAGAATATTGGGGATAAAAAATGCTTTATTTATGTGCTTTACTTGAAATTCATGATAAGTGGAAATATTTCTGTTTCCCTAAATAAGATTATACTTTTATTTGATACAAATAAGAATATTACAGCATCAAATTCAATTTAAACAATGATTAATTCAGTGAAAGAAATGCTGTAAGCATTAAAGTCAACTTTTACACAACATGAGTTCCAACAACATGGTAATATATTACCACTATTGTTTATATATATAACGCGATTAATTGTTTCTACACGAATTAATTTTCCACTTTGAAATTCTAAGTGAATTAATTTATAATCGGCCTCATCATTTTATGCCGATGCCAGATGAAAAGAATAAAATGTGAAGCCACATACGCTTGAAATTTTCCCACCACACAGAATTTTAGGTAGATTTCCACCTTATTAGATTTAACATGGGTAAGCATCACGTGCATCGCTGATTTGAGCTGGTAAAGGGTTTTAAATCTTACCTCTTCCTGATTGCAAAGTTATGACCTTCCAAAGAATATATGTCTATCTTGGCATTGTTTGTTTACAAATACGTAAACCCTCATCCCTTTTGCGCATGCTCTAATAACTTTGATTTGACAGAAGATGAGAGATGGAGGAGTATATGTTTATTCTTTATCAAGAGATATATAGAAGTATTGTACATCTTCAAATTAAAGCAAGACGGGACGTTTCAAAAACAAAATGAAAACCTTTTTGGGGAAGAATAGAAAATTGCTCATAAAACATGAAATCCTTAAAAATGTTTTTCTAATTCACGCTTCACTGCAGAGTAAAATCGTCCGTGAGAGGTAAAGGAGTGGTACCTCTAAGTGAATATTTCTATTTTAAAAATGAAATATATAATAAAAGTATGGGAATCCAACTGCCACACAAGGCTTTGAAAAAAATGTCGTTAGTACGATTAAAGATACCTTAATAATTCGGTTGTCGTTGTTGTTACTTATGGCACTTGCCATAGATAAGCTCGCTGAGGTAGTCAGCAATTTAAGCCTAATCAGCGTCTCTTGTATGTAGTAACTTCAACTAGGGACAAGAGTACGACTTTTTGCTACTCCCTCATCACAATCGCTTGTGCAGTCCCTTTTTACAGGGGGGGGGGCATTCAGACTTCTTACAGATAAAACATAGAAGAACAACCATGCCCAAACCGGGACTCGAACCCGGAACGCCCAGATCAAGGAGAAGACGTGCTACCCCTAGGCCTGGAAGCCAACTTAATAATTCTAATCCTATTACATTAAGCCTTTAACATTTCTTAGACAGAGCAGTTGGCCATATATTTATAACATTATTTTTAAAATAATTTAAGCGAAATATTAATTTAATTACGAAGAACAAAAAAATTACTAAGAACATAATATACCCTCACTTAATACATAAGAAGAAAAAGGGACAAAATACAAAAAAAAATTAAAATTTTTGAATCATTTAAGGTGACCAAGGACCTTTAAAATGACTTTTTGCAATTTTTACCTTAGCAATTTGAAATTTTACAGAGATTAAGAGTAACACTATAGGAGGTGACACATAACATTTTAAAGCACTATATTAATTTATTTATGAGTTAGGGGAATTAATATAATATTAGCGATGAATAACGTTAATGAAAAATGTTCCAGGTGCTTCAAATTTGTTTAAAAGCTCTCCAATTTTTATTATTACTTACTCTAACCTTTTTGAAACAAAAGTTTCGATTAATCTTGAAGTTTGATTTCAAAGTATCAAAACTAACTAATATATTAACTTTAAACAACTGATTAAAAAAAGTTTAAGTAGTTTTTAGTTATCACATTGGTTAATTTTGATATTTCATAATCAAATTTCAAGATTAATCCCACCTTTTATTTATGAAAGGCTAGAGTAAACAATAATAAACATTGGAGCGCTTTCGAACAAATTTGAAGCCCCTGGAACATTTTTCATTAACGTTATTTATCGCTAATATTATATTATAATAATTCACCTTACTCATAAATAAATATAATACTTTAAAACTTTGTGTCCCATCTTCTATAGTATTACTCTTACTCCCTGAAAAATTTCAAATTCCTAAGGCGTAAACTGCAAAAAATCATTTTACAAGGTCCCTGGTCGCCTTTAACCAAAATTAAATGTGATAAGTAAATGAAACTTTTTATTACAACATTCCTATTTTTCTTTCATATTAGTGTAAAATAAACGCAACAAAGATCTAAACAGAGATACACTTTCACCTTTATTGAATAAATAGAAATATCTTGATAGTTGCGTGTCATTTTGAGTGTGGCCTAGAGAACTTCTTGAACGCTTGAATGTCATCGTGTTTACACGATGACGCTACCTTGCTGAAGCATAGTTAACGGATATTCGCTCGACTTCATCTGGAAGGTCTAGGTAGGCGATTTTTGTTCTGTGATATCTGCCGTTGATGCGTATCAACACTACTGACACTCCACTGCTCTTTTATGCATCTGTAAACACTCGGTGAATCCTAAGTGATTTAATGACAATTCCGAACTTTTTTTTTCCTCGCCTAAAGCTTCCAGTGGGGGTGTCAGAAATTCCAATGGTGTTATTCGCTTCGGCAGACTTTTATTAAGACTTTCTTTCGTGTTGCGAATTGTTTTGATTAACTATTGTCGTATTTCCATATTTGTCTGCTTGAGGAGTTAACCCCCGGAGGCTATTCTTAACACGCGAAACAACATTTTGTCGCCTTTTACGCATACTAATGAAACATAGTTATTTATAAATAATCAAATCTATACAAAGTATACAACTAGGAAAATAATGTTTTTGTTGATTTAGTTTTTGGATTTTATCAGTGGATTATGCGATTATCTGCACGTCATCCAGATTTAATATCATATCTTTATATTTGATTCCCACGTCGTCGGTATTAGTGTTCGGCGCTGTTTTATTCGATTGTATTTTTACCTCATCTAACAGATTTTAATTTGATTTAAAATTTTTTATTATGAATAAAAGAATCAGTTTTATACTACTGAAATTTTAATGATTGCATTGAATTTCTTCGTTTACTATGACGTGTCTGAGGTGAATATCGAATTATAAAATCTTAAATATTTGCATCTGTAATTAAGTGAAAGTAAGTAGCAATTATTTCAAAAGGCAGAAATCATTTGGAAAATCTTAAATATATCAGATGCTCTTTACAATTTTATAAATATTGAGATAACAATAATTATTCCAAATATGATACGATATCTAACAAGAAGATTAACCCTTTGTGGTCCGATAACGAGCGTGACACGCCATCGGATCACACTCACCATCATTTTGACATTTTATTTATTTATTTTTCAAATTTAATTGTTAAAAACGCTTACATAAGGGTTAAGAGATGCAGATTACTTTTTCAAAGAAATTCAACTTAAAAGAACTATATATATTTATTTTTCCTAGAAATAAACAATTCTTTGTATTAGGTGAATAATTTTGCATCTAACTATTTTTCGGAGTGCAAAGGGTTAAAGAAATTTGTAGGTCATAGGATTTATTTGGTTAGGCCTTTTTTTTACTTCTTAATTTATGTGTTCACTTTGCTTTTCACTCAGTATTGGAAAATACAGTTGTTCTTGAACATAAATCAGCTTGTGGAGTTTATTTAGTGTTTTTAATCGTAATAGAGGTTTTATTCGAGGTGATGAAATTACATCGAAGCTTAATAAGCTATTGTCATTGAGTTTATCTAAGTAAATTTACTTTACTAAATTAAAGCAAAACGAGAGTGGATTTTGCAATTCTGAGCTATAATTAGATGACGAGGATGACTTGAGTCGTCATCCCCTCTCTAAGCTTCGACGCCACATCAGTAGGAGGACAACATCAATCCAATTACACGGCTTTTGCTCGGTAGAAACGGATTTCGAATCTACAACTTTTCTACTCGAAATCAAGACCACCAAGTCACCGCAGCCCTGTTAATTCCAAAATTAAATATTTTCGTAAATTTTGGTAAATATACCAAAATCTACATCATTTTTAACACAGGAAAATCATCTTGATTTGAATGAATCCTTATAGTAAAAAAGGAGCCACAAAAACTTCTTTAGATGAGATAATGACCACGATAAAAAAAATGGCCGGAGAATCTTTGCAGAATTTCATTAAAAATGTCTTTATATTACAGTGCAGGAAAATATTTTGTTTTCAGCATTGGATTGTATCTCCAAGAACCAGATTTAATGCTATTCATTTGAACGTTAAAAAATATCTTAACAATATCCAAAGCATTCGACAATAAGAAAGCTTATGCTCAGCATCCAACATATCGATTTTGCTTTTCCGATCGCAAATAAAAAAAAAACCTTTTGAAATTTGAAATTCGTTTTCTGGGTTAAAACGAAAGTCCTTTGGTTTAACAGCAAGATCTTTTTCGCTAAACAATTTTCCATTGTTTGAATATATATGAATAAGTGCATTGTTTTATTTATTTATAATAAAACAACTATTAAAAATTAAAACGAAAGAATGAAGGAACGATTAATTTAAATCTGGTATTTTTATACCCCCCCCTCTTTTTTGGAAAAATGTCTCTACAAAAGTTTGGAATGTCCTTACTTCAAACCACTTTAAATACCTTTTTGTCTATTTTTGCCGGTTTAAAACGAGGGTCCTTTAGGAAGACGTTCTTTATTTCCTTAGAGCGAGCTTTTAATACGTACCCATCCGTTCTTTGAGAATTCAAGCCAAGAGATATTTTTTTTCTTTCTGCCTTTCTCCCTAGCGAGATGCCCACGTCTTTCTTCAAGCGAGTTCAATCACGGATTCGAACCGTAATTTAAGGCTTAGAAAGATATGAGCCACTTTTTTTTTAAGGCTCGATGTCGAATTTGATGACCCTTTTTTGAATGAAAAGAGGTAGGGTGAAATAACAATAAAATCGCGACTAGTAAAAAGAAAGAAGGGAGAGGGGAAAAAAAAAGTTGACATTCAAGATGCCGGTCATATCACCTTAGGTGCGGTATGGCGTTAAAGAGGCTATTCTGAAAGCCGCTGAATTTATAAAATATGGGGAAAACCACAGTGGGCGGAGAGCCCAGGTGTTATTTTACGAGTTTCTTTTGGCATTCACGAATGGACTCTAAAGGGATTAACGTCCCGCCTGAAATCTGTAGAGATTACTGTGCTTTTACGGTTAAAAAAGCAACTACCGATTTACGTACAAAATTTCTACGAGTTCAGATATCCGTTTAATGTTCAGAGCGGGTTAAGTTATTTCGAATGGCTTTTGTGGCAATATTAAAGCTGTATTAAGAGCTCATGCGGATAAGGTACTTGTCCCATTTAATTTCATCCTTATTAGTCATTTGAGTAAATGGAAGCAGTAACTCATATTTTCTAAGTATGTTTCACCGCTATGCAATCACACATTTAAAGAAAGATTTCTCAATCAATGACTCCGGATCCCTATTGGCCGCTTATATACATTTTTGGGCAATGATTGGTTTTTCAGACAGCTTTAGAACAATATTTACAATTCATTTGGATGCTGTATTTATCCGATGTAGATGCAGTAGTTGTTTTATCTTGCAATTGCACGATAAAATAAGCGGTTTGAGTAAATTAAAATAATTAAAATTTAGTAAAATGAGTAAATTAAAATAATTAAAATTGATTAAAATAATTAAATTAAAATAATTAAAAGAGCAAAATGAGTAAATTAAAATAATTAAAATTGATTAAAATGAGTAAATTAAAATAATTAAGATTGAGTAAAATGAGTAAATTAAGACAATCAAAATTGAGTAAATTAAAATTAGTAGTTTTAGCTATATGAAAACAATTCTGCAACATTTTCGAAAATGTAAAGTATGGTTTTCAAAAAAAAAAAAATGGTTTTATGTTCTTTTTGGAGTCGCTAACCTCAATTTTTGGGCCTCTAAAATATTTTTGTTTTTGGCTTTTTGTGAGATTATACATAAGAAAGTAAAAATAATTAAGAAAGTTGGGGGGATTTGAAACCAAATTAACCTTTTCACTCGGATGGTGACTCTCTCTCTCGCCATTTAAGAAAGGACTTCATTTTGATGTCTTATTTATTTAATTTTGATTGTTTAAAATATCTGAAAAAATATAACTCCTGTTATATATATTTATTTTTCGAAGCAATAAACAAGTCTTTGCATTAGGAGAATAATTATGCATCAGATTACTTGTTCGACTGAGAAGGGTTAACATGCATTTCATAAATATACGATGGATTCTCATGTAACGTACTCTCATACATTGCAAATTCTTAAGTCACTAAAAAAAATGTGATTTGTTCTCATACGGTGTAGTGAACGTTATCACATTAAACATAGTTATACCCAGCTATATTTATGTCCTATTTAGATTATTTAGTGTGATATTATAAGCAAGTAGATTGTGCTGTTATTACTAATGGCACTTGTCATGAACAAGAGCACTGACGGCCGTCGGCTATTTTAAGCCGATTGAGTTTCTCTTGTTTTGTAGTAGCGCGAACTAGGGCCACGAGTACGAGTTTGCTACACACTCATCAGAATCGCATGTACAGCCCTTTTTTACAGTGGGACTCATTCACACACGTTCCAGACAGTAACACAGAAGAACAACCATGCCCTGACCAGGACACGAACCCGGGACGCCAAGATCAAGAGGAAGACGTGGTATCTATATGTCAGAGCGCCGACCCAAGTAAATTATTTAATAATGTATATTTTCTTTATATGTAGATAAATAACAAATAAAACCAAAACTTCGGCCGAGAGTTTTTTAGTTATAATTGCTCTATTCAACTTTTTAGTTTTTACATCATATTATCCTAAGCGGGGTGAATATTAAATTCTGTCAAAGGATTGGATTGTAAGGGCCATGATTATATTTCGACTTCAAGATTGAACGATTTTGGACTTAAAACATGATTGCACTGAATATTTGTGGTATTAGAGGGTCTGGTCTCGTGAGATTCAGAATTGCGAATCAAATATCCTCTAATGAGAATGGCAAGGAAGTCCAAAAGAGTTGAAATCGCCAAATGTTAACCTTTTGTCTGATCTAAAGCTAATACTTAAAAATGACACGATTTTACTATTGTTTTTGTTATTAAATGACTGAAAATTAATTATTTTAACCTAAAATAAATGTCATCAGTTAATTATCAGTAATTAGTAATTAATAAAATATAGCTAATTAATTAATGTTAAGGAATAACTAAGCATAATTTTATATAAACGATTGCTAATTAATTTATTCTTGATTCATTCTTCATTTTATTTTAATTTTAAATTGATTTAAATTCTTAATTTATACTATAAATTAATTAATTTATTCCATAAGTTTTGCAATGTATATTAAAGAAATCATTGTTACATAATTAAAATTGTTACAAAAGCGAAATTTTATTTTAATTCACGTTTAAAAGATATTTCAATATTCACATAAAAGATAATTCAAGCATTCAAATAAAAGATTACACATTCCGCAATGATCTCTTAATTTATGTCATAAATTTTATAAATCAACAAAGTAAATATAATATTCTTAAATAGTTAATAAACTCTATTCAAAGAACGGAAGTTCATTTCGAGCGTAAAGGTAAGATCTTTAAGATTTTATGTGAAAAATTACAATAATCCATTTATTACTTTAGTAATAAATAAACTTAATTTATGCTGTAAATTTTATCACAAATAAAATGCAAGTAATGCGGTTAGATAATTAATATTGTTCAAAGAACGAAAGTTGATTTTGCGAATAATATGTTAGGTATTAACAAATTTGAACGAAAACTCGTAGGCGTCCATTAATGATCTAGTAATTAAATAATGCTTAATATTCTTTCCGAACAATAATTAGAAATAAGAAAAAAGTATTTAATTTATACTTACACCCGCTTTATTAAAAAGAAGGCCAGAGCAAATCAATTTAGCGAGTCCAATAAATCGTAATCATCTTATAATTAAATTTTTACTTCATTTAGGCTGCATTTAATAAGACGAACATATAAAATTAAAGTTCGAATTGTTTTAAAGTAGCTTTGATCTCCGTTTGCCAATACTTCATGTTTGGCTGTTTTTTAATTTTATTTTTGGTTGCGTTACGAAGAAATTGCGTGATACGCAAATGAATGTAATAAAACTGACTTTCATCAAGTTTTAATTTCCAAGATTCAATAATTAATACTTGAGAAGTTTCTTGTTTCTCCGTCGTATGAGATAGAGTGGATGATAATGCAGTCGCAGTTTATCTTCCAATCGATTCTGCGGCGCCTTTTGATTCCATGCTCTCAAATTATCGACGTTTACAGCACCCGAAAGATGGATGTTCTGACTTTTTGCTTATGACCGGAAGAAAAAAAAACTTGAAGTTCAAAGATTTATTAGTTTCAAACAAATCGAAATCTACTTGGCATAATTAGTGACTTTAAATAGACATCAATAATTTTGGATGATTTTTTTTGTTAGGGTCTAGATTAATGGACAGGGTATACGCGGTAGAATATTATAAATTTATTATTTTTTTCACTCGTTATTTAATCCCTTGAGGATACAGGAAAAATTCCAGATAACAAAATTGATAATCCGAAGCACAAAACCATATGCTTATGCAAACGAGAAAAAAAGATGTTTAAGTAGATTTTAAAGACTTTTGAGCTTTTTGAAGACTTAACAGATTTCTGTGGCATTATGGTTTCTTAAAATTTTTATCATTCTTTACGGGGATTTTCATAGAAATATTCCCGAATCTATTCTCACAAGATTTTGACTTGAGCACCAAAATTGAGAAATTAACGGGAATTTTCGTTCATGAACTTTCTTGTATGTGAAATGCCTTCATGTATAGGAACAATAGGGGGTGCTTGTGTCTATTTTCTTACTATAAAAACCGCAAAAAGCTAACCCTTGCCTACCATAGTGCCCGGAGTAAAGTGAATGACCATCATTGTCCTAACAGCACTTTTGTGGAAAACTCTGGATGAATCCTAATAACTGTCACTGACCACTGTACAATCCCTTCCGTAAGAGTTATAAAATATAGAGCTGCTTCCAAAGGAGAAATGCCTTTCTGAAAGTGAATATCATATTCACAGTAGAGCATAAGATAAACTGGAGAAGTTTAGCATATAATGTAGAGTTCTCGTTTAGGCCTTAGGATAAAAAAAGGCTACAAGTAGGTCAGTTAAAGAATTTTTTTAGTAATCAAATCAATAGGTTTTTAAACATGGAAATTCTATGAATCATAAAATAATAGGATTACATTAACATTTTATAAAGCAAAATTAATATACTTAATAAATTTCATTACGTCCATTTAGTTATCAGAAAAGCTATAAACACCGAACGCTTGCATGAACAGTTTTGTATACAAGAGTGGTTATCAAACAGTTTGGAGTCGCACTAGACATAAACAAATACATTCTAAGAAAGTAAAAGAATATCAACCTAGAATAAAACATTGACATGATAAAAATTTGTGGACATGCGAAACTAAAATGACCAGTTTGGTAAAAGACTGACGAACCTTATAATGTATACCGCCCATTGATTGTATATAAATTACAGTTAAATTTCCATAGATCGTGTCAGATGACAAGAATGAAGAAAAGACTTTACGAATAAAGCGCTAAATTCAGAAATGCTAAGTAAAGTTCAAGATATTCTTTATGTTATCGAGATTTCGAATAAATTCTTTATTAGTAAGTATATTCTTTATTAATAGGTAGATTTTTTTATATGGTAAAATATTATATTTAATGATCATTGAAGAGAAATGAAACGAAATAAATAGAAGCAACGAAATTGAATAATATAAAAGTGTAGCTCCAGAAAGCTGTATAAGATAAGCATTTATAACTACTTTTTAAAAATGATTTTTTAAATATACTTAATTCTTTGATTAAAAAAGTTTATACTGACAGTTTTTTGATAATTGATTATACGAAGGCATTTAGTAAGAAAAGACGATGTTTTTTTAAAAAAGTCAGAAGATAATGAATTTTTGAAAGCAGAAATGTTTATACCCCATTATTTTTCATGTTAAAAATTAAATTAACTTCATCTGAAAATTGGAATTAAAACTTAAAAGTCACCACAATTAAATTGTAACAATTGCTGAATCTCTAGGGTACACATACCATTGAATTCTATCTATATAATTTTCCTCTTAGTACGAATTGGAATTAAAATTGCTAACACGTTGTATTGTTCAACACGTTTCACATATAGCTGATTAGTAAATATGAAAAGCTTATTGCATTGGCAGCTCATTATTATAAGGTTATCCCATGAATATTCAAGAAGTCTGAGAACTAAGCCAATTGTGAAATTACCCCAATCTGCTATTCCTGCAATAAATTTAACGCAAAATTGTGTCCTTTGTTAAATGGTGATTTGAATTGAATTCGATTTGAATATAAAATACAAATAATAATGAAGGAAATTAAGTAGTTAATATTAAATATAAAATAATAATAATATTTGTTTCATTTAATTGATGGTTAGATTAATTCTGTATATTTTTAGATGATAATCATTGATATGACAGACATACAAATATGGTGATACTGAGATGCAGCTGATTGATACTGAAAACAACTTCGCTTGCATTTATTCAAATTTCGAAACGTTTTCAATAAATTAATATGAGATAATTTCGTTCATGAATGTACATCAGGTCAAAATACAAAGTAAATTTGACCCTCAAACCTGTTAAAATATTTGTGTTCAGTCAAGAGTATTAGATTAATTAGTTTAAAATAAATATCTTTTGAAAATAAAGACCCATCTTTTAGCCTTTATTATTTTAGTGAGCAACAAAAATTATATTTTCTGAACTTGAATTGAGAACTTAAACAATTTCTTTCCCCATTAATAATTTTTATAAATGGGTATTTTCAGCAAATTTTCTCTTACCTTTCTCATTGTTATAAAATACAGTTTTCTGAAAGCTCATACATATTAATTTCAATTAATTGAATTTTAAACTGGGACATTGATTTCTCGTACATACATAAAATCTCATACGAGAGGATTAATTCACGTTTACTACCTGGATGACCGTTTCTATTACAGAGGACAGGAACTAATTGTTCTCTGAAGGTCATCACCAGTCACGTTTCAACCTTTCTTGTTCGAGATATGTCCCTTGACAGAAGTATAGGTAACTCGATCCTTCAGCTTTGTTATCAGTATCGCTTACTTAGTGTAATGTACATACTAAGCAAGCGAGAATCAACTACTAGTACGGATGCTTCTCATCCCCATGTCTGAGGTGTTCCTCTGGCAGGACAATAAATGCATGAAAGAATTATTTTGGTCGGACATCTGACCAGAAGATATACAAGTCACGATTAATATTATGAGTACTAAGGTAGGTATAAAATAACAATCATCGTTTCAAACACCGATTCCTCTAGTAAAAGACATTAAATTCTGTTAAAAAAGAAAATTAATGCTATATTAAAGTCTAAACATTCTAGTATAAAATACTAGTATAATGTTTAAGGCCGCTGCTTCTCTAAGTCTATAAGCCATTCAGGCAAATGCTTACAGTAAAATTTTTCAATGAAATTAAACCACAGTTACAGACCTATCTAAATAAATATTAGAATATATAAAATGGATTTCCAGTTACCTGTAAGCACATGAATACTCTAAAACATAAAGCTATTAATGTTTTCAAGTGCCGGCGTCCTGGCATAGGGGTTCATCGTGATCCGGGTTGGAGTCCAAGTTCGGGCTGGTTGTTGTTCTGTATTCTATCTGTAAGGTTTTGAATGTGCCCCCTTGTGAAAAGGGGCTGAGCAAGCGAATGAGTGAGCAGCAAAAGTCGTACTCTTGGCCCTAGTTGGCGCTACTACAAAAACAAGACACGCTTCTTAGGCTTAAATCCCTGTCTAACTCAGCGAGCTTGTTCATGGCAAGTGCCATAAGAAACAACAACAACATGTTTTCAAGTTGAATATTTCTGCAATAATAACCGCAAATAGTTAGCTTGGGCACGAATTTAAATAAGGTGCTGTATATCATAAAGATTGACAACTATTATTTTAAAGGCTAAAAATAATATTTTTTTTATTTAAAATTGAACAATTTTTTTGTAATATAATTTAGTAAGAATATTAATTAAAACCAATGCGTCATTCCTTCAAACAAAAGATCCTTATAATTCACGCATTTTCTTAGTCAAGACAAAATATATTCTATAGAACTGCTTTAAAAATTGAAAACTCCACACTTAGCCACCCAAGCAAGTAATTCAGTCTGTCGTCAGATAACTCAAATTGAAAGAACGAATGCTTACATTTTATGCAAATTTAAATTTTCCTGGACGGTTTCATGATTTGGGATTTCAATTTCATATCTTAGCTGTTGTAATAGGATTGCATATTTAAAAAGACTGGATGAACGAAGTGAAATTTTCGCACGAAATAACAAACGCAGAAATATAAATCTACAGCTGCTCTTAGATTGAATTTCGTAACTTCAGAAAAATTTTAATTAACCTATTTTCTATTTTTATCTGATAAGTTTAATTATAAAAAGAAATTCAATATTAGTCGCACGATTTTTAAAAATCCTACTACAAAATAATTTTATGAAATGCATTTTAAATGACGAAAAATCGAAAAATTAAAAAAAGAAGAAGAAAGAACTGAATTTGATTTTCTGTGCTTCTGTTTCGTTAAATACGTTCCGTTCGTTCGTTCCGTTTATTAAAGGAGATTACTTTAGGAAGTTTTAATTTAGTATTATATTAATATCCAAATTGGGATACTCCCGATGGGGCATTTAGGGACACTTCACATTTTTGAACAGTGATTAGATGCTGAGGAACTTGAGCCAGTATCTTTCTTGCAATGCCATCGTCCTACCGAGCAGACATTTGACTCTCGACCCCAAATTAAACACGTACCAGACCAATTTACAGGATTGATCATCCGTGTATAACTGTTTTTGCCGAATGCTCCGGTTTGAAAAGAACACCTCACTGCTTGAGTACCAATGCTTTCATTAGAATCGATTGCAGATCATTGACCTACCATCGAATGACGAGAGCTATGCCATAGTCTTTTCAAAATTTTACACCACATTAATGAAACGATGTTTGATGTAAGAAGGCTAAATTAATCAACAGCAAGCATGTTGTCGGGAAAATTGAGTCCGGATCTATCAGCGCGGAAGAAAGACTGCTGCTTTTTCAACATTATTAGAAAGATGGCTTATTCAATAGTTATGCTAATAGCTTTTGCAACTAGTATGGCAGTAAATTGAATTTAATTTTATTACTCAAAGTTAAAATTTGACCATATTGAGACCAACATCTGGAGTAAGTAAGATTGTCACGAATTTAATTATATTACTCAAGGGGAAGATTTGAAC
>JAOUZG010015275.1:1627252-1662117 GCA_026289955.1 Argiope argentata | reverse complement strand
AATAGATAAATTTCAAATACAACAAATATTAAATGTAAAGACATGAGTAAAAAATAAAGCAAAAAGTGCGACACGAATCGAAGACCCACGTCACATTCGTCATTTATGTCGTTCTGAAAATCATATTGCACTGTCCACACTTTAAAGAGAAAATTGAATATACTTATTCGAATAGTTAATTATAAAAATATTTTTGGATATAAAATCGAGTTCTTTTTAAGAAAGACAACTATATAGTAGATAAACTTAAAAAGCGAAACCTTATCTAAATATAAAAGTTGAGGCAAATCGTATGAGCTGTTTCCTAGATACAAGAAATTAATATATTTATATATACAAGAATTGCTTGTTTAAATTTATAAGAGCTCTTTGAAAGTTGTTAAAACTCAAATCTTTTCCTTAAAAAATATCAAACAGAAATTATATATATCACAGAAACTACATTTAATTTTGATAATACCAATGATAAAGATTTGGCTGTGATTAGTATTCACATATCTTCTTAGAAAGATATATTTGCTTTAAAACGAAATTATAAAAAGGCGTCTAGATTTTTCAAATCTGGAAGTTTCGTATTTAAGACAGTTAAAAAGACACGGCAGTTCTATGTTTTTGGGCCATATTGATAGTTGAAAAGAATCCGAGCAAAATGTAATACAAAAAAAGGGATTAGAATTATTATTAATACATATTTACAGATTAATAATTCTATTGTTGGTATCCACAAAAATCTCTGTTATCTAAAAATATAGCAAAATTGTTAAGCTTCAAATCTAATCTCCAGAAAACAGCGTCTAGATATTACAGGCATCCTTTTCCTAGACATCTAGGCTCGAGTTTCAAAGGATTTAAAACGTTGCTATTTATGTTATATTTCAACAAATGTAAGTTAAATTATTTTCCATAATATATCGTTAAAAATAATACAATTTTCAATGCGGTGATTATCATATTATATTTTATTTCTCTGACAACATATTAGAAAGATTTGAATAGCTATTAAAAATCGAAATGAGAAGGATTATATAGAACAAAATATTTAGATATATTTGTTGCTAGTTAACAATGCTATACTGTTGTTAATAGGCTAGTAAAACGTTTATGTTTTATAGAGAAGCAACAAAATAATTCCATTTTCGGCCCACAACTTAATGTCCATAACTTATAAATTTTATTCTATGAAAGCATAATCCGAACATTAACATCATTTTCTGAAAAGAAATTCAAAAAAAGCTAATCATATTTTACGAGGTATTTTTACGTCGGGATGAGTGGTATTTTCCATCGACAATAAAGGCCGATAACAACATATTGTTAGGTTGAAGAAATTTGTACTTTTAGTGGCCTTAGCTAATCATAAATGTAGCACACTTTTTTGTCTTGAATATATTAAGAAAATATATTCATGCCATAAATATGTAAAGTTGGTGTTTTCCAGAACCATTTTCGAAGTTTTAAACAAGAATTAGGTTTAGTAAGGAAATAAGAAATGGTACTAAAAAAGTAAATAATAATCGTTTTCAACTTCTACTTTGTATTCAAATTGCAATATTGTATGAAGACGTTTCCAAGTGTTTATTTGTCATTAAAAGGCATTTTTATATGATGAAGAGTTTATAAAGCGAATGAACTGCTTTTTTAAAAAGTGAATTTGAAATAATTAGCTGAATAATTTGAAAAATTAGTTGGTGTGTGTTCAGTTTATGTGTTTCACATCTCAAATGCCTTTTGAATGTAGTATTTCGCTTTGAATGGAGTTACTAGACAGACGAGCAGTTTCTTTGACAGCATTAGTGTTTTCGTAATCCATCTTTCTAAGTTCTTTCAAATTAAAATTAAAACAAGTAATATAAAAAATTAAGTCCATTCATACTAAGATCAACAAAGAATTTTTTATTTTAGTTACTTTTTATTAAATAATTACAACTGTTATTGTTCTCGTGTTCCACTTTACAACGGAGAAGGGTATGGCCCCCTGAGCATCTGAAGGCAGAAATCTGACTTCTAGCTCCCACACGCAACAAATAATTTTTACAGAGTGGATTTCATTCATTCATTCATCCCTGGATCGTAATTTAGATCTGGAATTATGAACGATCACCTCTGAACTAGTACCCCAGTGGTACCACCCAATCATGATAAAATCATGATAGAATTATTGAATTGCCAAACAAAATCAAAATTATGCTTTAAGCAGCTATTTTTTGAAGCTTTTAAATGAGCTGTTTAAGGAATTATTAAAAATAATTTTTGTTGAAAGCTGTAGCGAAATTTCAGGAATGAGAGTTATATATATTTAAAACTATTTTGTTGTTTAACAATATTTTTAAAACATTCAACGACCTCAAATACCTTAATGAATAATTTTGAATCTTATTTTTCGGTATTAACTTTAATTTATACTCTCTAATAAGCTCGAAAACTTCAGTTAAAAGGAAGATATTTTCACATTTAAAACCAAGCTTTTGTGAGTTTAGAGCCTTATAGTAATATATAAACAAGAAAAATGCAACAGAAATAAAAAGTTATACCGAAAATAAGACAGAGAAAAAAAGAAATGTATGTAAAGTTTACATGAATGCCTTTTTTTTAAAATTAATGTTGTACTTTTAATGAGAAAAGTTCTTCTATACAAAATATTATGATACAAAATCCTTTTATTGGCTCCAATTTTGTTTCTTATTAAAATGAGAATATCAATTGAGCCAAACAATTTTTAAATTTCATATAATCTCAAAAAATCCTTAACTGCAGGAATTGACTTTTAAAAACAGTCTAAAGATAAAGCTTTATAGGAAATGTAACTGAATTTTAAAGAATTATTTGAAATTTAATTAAACATCACGAGTAAAAACTTAAAATGAAAAATTATTTAAAGCATCCGTGATACTTTCATTAGTAAAATTGAAAATATTAGAAGTCAAATTAATTTTCCTTTCCACCTATTTCTCATTTATAAAAAAATTAACCATTAATTATTCTTAATTAAACCTTCCTTATACTTCGTAGTGTTTTTAATCAAAATTAGTTGAAAATCTATTCAGTACTTAGCATTTCCATATACATAAAGAATGTATGAATTTTCAGTTTCATCTATTTTACTTTTACTGTTTTGTATTTGGCATAGAAGATTGGAGAAAAAAACTTCTGATGTTAAACTATTAATAAAGAACCCTTCAAGGAAAATTAAAATTGGTAAAATGCATCTACAAATGATTCAGAGGTGAAATTACATTTAACATTATGATTTATAACATTAATGCATTTTAACGTAAAACAATTAAAATAAGAGTTTTTGAATCTATTTTTTTATATAATTTGATACTTGGTTCATTGTTTTAAAATCTATAACACTTGAAAATAGGCACTCAGAAATTATTCATTAATAACTTTTGCATAAAAGTTGTTTCAAATTAATAAAAATTCAGAACTTTAAAAAGAGCGAAGTGCACCCACAACTCCAAACGATTGTCTAAAAACTGATAAAACATTTCAACGAGTTCTCTTTAATAGATCATATTTCTTTTCTAAAGAATACTTTTCATCCAGTAGCAGAGTGCTTCAGTATGATCGAAATGGATTGTTCAAGCATTGTTTTCTCTTCAAAATATTAGTTATTTGAACGAAAAAAAAGAAACTCGCTTTTTCGAGCATGAAAATTTACTATCCTTTTCGGATTAATCCTCTATCGACTGACCCACCACTCAACACTAGATCTCTGATCGAATGTACGATCAATATCTAACTCTTTTTAGCCAGAAAATTTCCACACTCATTAAAACAGACGTTTTTCGTTCTGCGATCGTATTTTTTCTCCTATTTCTTGTTTTTCATTTTTCCTTTATCTGTTCTTCAATTTTCACGGTTAATGTAGCAATAAGAACTAGCTAAAAGGGTTCCAATAACGATTCAGCAGCCAAAAGGGATTTGAGAAATATAGGGGTAGAAATGAAAGAATTAAATACCTTGTGTAGTCAGTTACATTTATTTGTTCATTTGTTCCGCTTATACTCCTTGCTGTTATGACATGTGACATTTGTTTTAACGATATATATTTTTTCTCCTTGTTGATGAAAGTTCACCTTTTATCTTTTATTTTTTAATGCAGTCATCTTACATTTCAGTTGCAATCTTAATTTCTTTATAACGAAATACTCCCAACAAGGTTTCCTTCTAATTTTTGGGGGGTTAATTTGCATATCGGAAATGCTTTTGACAGCTATTTATGGTCTTTTTTGTCTTTTGTTTTTATAATTAGAAAATAAGGCGCTTATTTTCGATTTGTTTTGCTTCAGATCTGCTACCAAAACTTTATTAGTTGCTACTTAATAACGATGAAAATTTGATTCGAGAGAAAATCTCTTGAATATTTTATTCATTTCAAAGGCATGAAAAAATGTATTATCTTTAAAAATTTTATTTATTATCTTCACATATAATTTCAAAAAAACTAATTAAAAACATATTCAAAATATTTTTGTATTTCTTTGATTTCCTAAACAGGAGCGAATAAAATTCCTGTGAATTCGGAAATCGCAGGAATGAATGAAATGCCTTTAAATTCGGAAGTTAAAGGAAATAATGAAACTCATGTAAATTCAGAAGTTACAAAAAGGAATGAAATTCATGTAAATTTGGAAATTACAGGAACAAATGCAAATCTTGTGTATTCGGAAATTACAGGAAAGAATGAAATTCAGACTGTGAAAAAACGAATGAAATTTAGAAATATTTTCTTTGTATTTAATGATGCTCAAAAAGTTCACATATTGTATTAATTTTTTTTCGAATTTCGAAAATAAAAAATTTAGATGGAACTTATTTTTTCTTATGTCCAATCAAAGCTATCGAACACTTTTTATCATTGATTTCTGCCTTTAGCGACATATTAAACAAAAACTCAATATCTAAATCTCATTCTCTTTTGATATTATTTTTTTTCTACCTAATAATAAACTTCTTATCATGATAAGAGATTAGATGGAAAACCGGTAATATCAACTTTTAAAGATTATCTTTCAAAACTTTTGAAACTATGTTTCAAAATATATAGTAGACAAACATCACAAATTATCCTCTCTTCTCATATAAAAAATAAACTCCTTATTTTCAATTTATTTTGTTTGAGATTGCATTTAAAATTTTAATAGCCGAATTTCTTGCAAGATAGAATTTCTTGATAATTTTATTCGTTTCTGTAGCATACAAACTGATCTCACGTATCGGTATTTTTATACATTTACTGTATATATTTTTTTCTTCAAAAATGCAATTAAAAAAGTGGAAAAAGTTTATTGAAAACATTTTTATGTTATAATTTTTGCAAGTGATAATGAAATTCAAATATATTTTATTTGTTTTTAATCATGTTCTTGAAGTATCCATATCGCTTTTATTTTTTCAACATTTTAAAGATTATAAATCACACAAACTTTTTATCATTGAATTAGATTTAGCTAAAGATTTAGCTTCTGCATTTAAGATTTAGCTTCTGCATTTTATTCTATTTTTATACGATGTTTTATGTTCTTGTATTACTCTTCAATATGACTATGAAATATTTGAAGCTAATCTAAAATATTTATTTTCAGACGATTTGTGTTTCATTCATAAACAAATTTATTAATGATTTTGTTTTTGTAATTAAAAAACTAGCTGTTCATTTTCGATTCATTTTTTAGCTAAAATTTTAGAAAGTTTTGAAAGATATTCATTAAAAAAAGGTTTTATGCACAAACAAAATCAATGATGAGTATGTTTTTGTAATTGGAAAGTCAACTGTTTATTTTCTATTTATTTTATTGCAGCTGAAATTTTAACAGCCGCTCCTAAGCAGCAATAAGAATTTACACTTCGAGATAACATTCCTTGAATATTTTATTCATTTCCATCCCATGTAAATGGATCCTGTCTATCGATATGATACTTCTTTGTTATGCATTTATGTATGCGTTTACTCTGCATGTATATTTTTCAAAAATATACAGGAAAAAAAGGGGAGAAAGTAGATAGTAAATATTTATACGGTCTTGCGATTTCCAGCACGTGATGCTGAATAAAATTTAGATACGTTTGCTTAGGATTTAAGCACGTTCATGCAGTTATCATATCCAGTTAATTTTTTTTTATTAAAATGATAAGAAATCACTGCAACATTAATTTTTTCTCGCATGAAATCAAAGCAATGGGAGAAAGGTTTTAGAGTTAAAACCTCGCAGAATGCAGATTAATCAAATTATCAGCTTCAAATTCCGTCACGATGTTTTAAGTTATTTTCAAAGACTTAAATGCAATGATAAAATACCTGATAAAAAGTAAGCAAAATTTTATTTGGTGCAATTTTATTTAATTATCATTCATTATTCATCACCAAAAAGGCTATATTATTTTTAAAGCAAGCTTGACATTTTCATTTAACTGGGCATTACGGCCAGAAGTATTTTTTTTTCATTAAAACTTTAATTCGTTTTGAATAGTGTTTAACTTTTCCCATGATTTATCGACATTTGTTAGTTTACGATAATTTTTTTAAATATATATTTAGTAAATTTTAGAAACAATGTAATCAAAACAGATATTGCTTGTTATTTTAACTTTTTTTTAAATAAAGAAGTGTTGCTATAAACAATTTTGTTTCAATTCTGAAATTTATAAGTTCTAAAATTGAATTTGTTTTTCATTAATTTCTCACATTAGAAATATTGTATATGGTTAATAAAATCAGAATTCAACTGATATTGTATAAAATTTAGGATTACACTACAATTCTAATAATAAAAAATATACCAAATTCCATATACATAGTTTGTAATATTTTTGAATAATTATGTTCCCATTTACAAGAAAAAATAGAAATGGATTTTTTTAGCGAATTTCTTTTACTTTAAGACCCTATTTGAAGTTTTGGTGCCAAATTGCTTTCATACTGAAATCAAAATGCCAAATTTTTATTCTTCTTGTACAACCATTTTTAGACTTGCATTGTTTTTAGAAAAGTTTGTTTGTAGAGAGAGCCATAACTACAAATAATATTTTTCGTACTCTTTAGAATTTAGAGATCGAATTTAATGAATCGAAATTTTTATAAATCTTCTCTCCATAATTCATACATGAGAATGAGTTTAAACTAAAGATTAAGAAAACCATTTAAATATTGTAGAATTTGCTATTTGAAATTGATTAATTTAGGAATGGGATTTGCTATTAATGCTATTTTTCCATTTTTCCCCACTTCTTAAAGTCTTCTACTGTTTGATTTTCCAAGGAATCTCCTTTCCTAAAGGAATGCATTAATTTAATGAATTTACTGAATGAAATAACAACTCGGTCCTTTAAAAGAGGCAAATAAAAGAAGTTTCTCATAGGATGATGATTTTTTTCCTTAAATATGCAATAAGTATTTGTAAACAACTTTCGTTAGAAAGTTAATTTTCCTTCAGTGAATTTACGCAGTAATTATGCTGTAAAGTTAATCTGAAGTGCCCTGCAAGCTTAATTGCTATTCTGTGAAGTTCGTAAATGAAGAAAAATACCTTGTTATCAAGAAATTTAGTGTAATTTGATGGATAGGTCAAGAAGCTTTTCTTTTTAAATTTTCATCAAAAAGTGGGAAAGATCGCTAGTGGAAACTAGTGCTTTAAGTATATCTAATTATTCTTGCCCTTGCAAGTGAAATTCCTTTTAGGCTAAGAATTTTAGAGGGATATTCAAATAATGGAAAATTCAAAAATGAAGGCAAATCTTTACAATTTTTCAACCGCTCAACGATGTAAAATGTAATTATGTTTATAAAAATGGTATAAAGAAGAACGATTGATATCTAATGACACAAATGAATATTGTTAATAGAAATTCAGATTTTATAATTTTATTAGACATGATAATACTTTTAAGATGACACAATATTTGTAAATTGAATGATGCGAAATTCATTACGAACAGAACGCAATATTCGTTAAAGCTAAAGCTACCAAATTTGATAGTTACTTCTTGAGCAGCAGATGTCAAATAAAATACTTTTTAAAACTTCTGATCAGATTTTGTAATAATTAAAAATAATAACTCAGATTTTTGATACCTATGGTATTTCACTGTTTATAAATTGAGTAATTCGAGGAATGCAACATTCTTTAGTACTTGGAGCCATCCAATTTAGAGCTTAGTTTAATTTTTGAATAGTAAGTACTCAATAAAGTTTTTCTCCTAATTTAACTGAAAATATTTATGCAAAAATTCATCAAAACAAAATTTTTTCTCTCAATAATTTTGGAACATAGCATTGTAGGTAAACCCTTACTACACTATAAAATGAGCCGGCGTCCTGGCATAGGGGTAGCGCGTCTTCCACATGACCTGGGAGTCCCGGTTCGGGCATGTTTGTTCTTCTGTGTTCTATCTGTAAGGTTTTTGAATGTGACTCCCCACCCCACCCCTGAAAAATGAGGCTGTGCAAGCGAATAAGATGAGTGAGTGGCAAAAGTCGTACTCTTGGCCCTAGTTGGCGCTACTACAAAACAAGAGATGCTAATTAGGGTTAAATCGCTGTCTATTTCAGAAAGCTTGTCCATGGCAAGTGCCATGAGAAACAACAACAACAACAAATTTAAAGTAGGTTACTTCTAAACGAAACAGAAATGGGGACCAACTTATCCAGAAAGTCCTCTATTAGGAAACCTTCCCTAATACACTAGAGCGTAAGTAAGACTTCTACCTCGGGATAAATAAGGGTTCGAAGGCAACTAGGAGTAACTATCGCATTCTTCCTTTATGGTTAGAAATAAGTAGCAAATGGGATTATTTAACTATAAGAAAATTTTGTATTTCAGTTAAATATTGTGTCATACTTGGTTTGAAAAGTGTAAGTTTTATTTGCAAAATTGTATAATAATTTATGGATATAAACATGGTAAGAGTATATATTTTCAAACATTTTTGAATTCGCTAAAATTAAAATTACCCAATAATCTTTAAATTCCCAAATATACACTAATATTTATTTGACTCATAAGCAGTTTTTTGAAACTATGCATATAAATTTTACGAAACGCATGTTAATTTTTATTCAATTTTTATTTTAATAAATTTCTCTGTTATTTGGTAAATTGATAAGGAATAATTTTTTCTGAATAATTAATAAAATCAATATTTTCTTAATGTAAATGATATTTAATATTAGATTTAAAACTTTAATCTTAAATTATTCTTTTCTATAACTTTATTTCATTAAAATAAATGTAACTCTGTGAAGTAGGGCCTAATTATTGACTTAGAAATACAAAGCTATTAAAATGTAGCTATAAGTTCGCATTTATAAAACGTACGTTAAGTAAATTAAAAAATATTCAAAATATAAATAAAATTAATACTCTGTGTTTATTGTTTTCGTTTCAATGCTACTTGCTTTATATATTTCTCCGAATATTTCATGATTACTTAAAAATGCATTTTGAACAAGTCTGGTTGAAAAAAAATATTTAAAAGATCTTTTACAGGAACTAATTTTTTACATACCATCAGATTTTCCATCAAAACTAAAAACAACTATTTGTAGGTTTGTAGCTTAAAATCGATGTACAGATTTATTTTAGAATGTAACAAAAGTCCTTATTAGGAATTTTTCAAACTCATTGTTAAAATTATATACCTTGGATAGTAAAGATTAAATGAAAAGATAGCAATTTAAAATAGCCTGCTAAATCCATAAACGATTTAGTTAAATAATTGAGACATTTTTAACGTTATTTAATTCACATGTATATTAACTTTAGGCATTTATTTTTTACACAAAAATTCAAATTTGTGATTATTTTGCAAATATGGAATTTTACCATCTTCTTAAAATAGATATTATAAAATAAAATTTAAAAAAACACGCAAACTGATTAGGGCTAAATTTTTTTTAATTTTTAGAAATGTTAAGAATTACTAATTAATTCCTTTATCCAATTAAACACTGCATAAGATTAATGTTATTTTGTCAAAGAAAAAGGAGCAAATTATCCATATATTTTCTACCTTAGCACTGATTTGTAAAAAATTAGCTAAAATATTTATTATATTTTGACAACTTCTAATGACAGTTAGGTTATTGCCAAGTTTTCTACCTATCAATAAGCGAAGCAAAAAGTGTTCATGTCACATTTGGCCACTTTTCGGCATTCACAATATAGCTACACTTATTCCTATAAATTTTTTAATCGCGTACTTTAAAATTAAGCCTTAATGGCAGTTTTCAATGTTTCTCGAAGCTACAATTGACAACTAATGCTTTACGTAAACGAAAAATGTAGATTTTCCTCAAGTAGCTTAAATAACATTTCACACGCCCAAACACATTTAGAGATAAAAAAAATGCCTGAAAAATATATCTTGAGATAAATATACACCAATCTATTATTTGCTTTGTTTAAAATGAAAAAATGGCTATTTATTTTTTTTAAAGGATTAAAACATATAATTTTTACCTTCAGGTTAAATTCTTAGTAAATACGGAGATCACTAAGTAAAGAAGAGCGCACACACACACACACACACACACACACACACACACACACACACACAGCAAAAGAAGTTCCCCTCTCCAAGTAAGCTATTTTGAAACACTTAAATTTAACTTGACTAGTTTCGTTTATAAAGGTGGAATTATGTACAGTTTTTTTCACTTACTTTCTGATATGTTAAGAATTTTGAAATTTCGAAGACTTCTGTGTTTTCGATGCCAATACATTACTTTATAATTTTCTGAAATTATAATTATTAGCTCAACTGTTTATTTAATAAAATCTCGATTTCACGCCTGTAGCGACACCTGGTGGAGAACTTGGAAAAAATGTGCTTTCGAGTTACATAATATTTATAATAATAAATGTATTTATAACTGAAGAGTATTAAATAATTGATTTTCTACATTTTAGTATTCTAATATTATTATACTTCTAAAAACTGTTTTCGATAAATCTATTTTTCTTCTTTTATGTGAAGAATAGAAAATGTTGTAATTGTCAAAAAATTCGGTATCGATATTTTAATGAATCTCCATGTTTTAGCTAACTCTGTTTCAGTATTAACCATTTTTGCCAATTTGTATGTCAGTCTATCTAAGAGCTCAGTATCTCGAAAGCGTCAAGAGCTGGAAGAATGAAATTAGGAGTGATCTTTATGCAGAAAGTGCAAATTGTTCAGAACTCTTAGATGAAATATGTCAACTACAATTTTATTTATCAACATGTGAAACTACAATTCGAAGGCGTTAAAAGCTAGGGAGATGAAATTTAGTATATAATTTTATCTGTGGAATAGTAGTCATGTATCTGTTTCTGCCATTATATTTTACATTATTAAGGGAAATATGTTAGTTAGCGAACGAAAAGATGCATGAATTGACCTTTACACCAAATTATTCCAGATTAATCAAAGAAGTATCGTTCAAAAACTCAGGATTAATCCTCTTGCTTATCTGTTAAATTTGTTTTGTGTACAAAATGTATTATATTGTGGAAATATTTTAAAAGAAGAAAGAAATGTTCAATTGTTGTACACAAAACAAAATATTAATCGTAGATATATGCAAATAACTGAAGGGTATTTTCATAACTAGAAATGAAAATTCCTAATATTTTAAAGGGGATGGCAAAAGTAAAATTAATATGGCAAGACGAGCCATAATTTATTTAATAATGGCCGTTTCTAAACTACATTTTTGTTTGGGTACACAAAGAAGAATTTTTAAAATTGAATTGTTTTCTGGTTTTTAATCTTTAGTTATCAAATCCTCATTTCAAATAATTGAATATCTCAATAACACCGATATATAAATAATTTAATATTTGCGGAATACTGAAATCTGTTTATCTCTAATTAAATACCAAGTGGTGCCATACGTATAGATTCAAACTTTAATTTTATTTTATCCTATGAATCAATTTAAATATAATTAAATTATTGAAATATAGCAACAACATATAATAATCAGACTGTATAGTGAACACACAAGTATACAAAATTTTAAAACTTTAATAAATATGGAGACAAATGGGAAAATGATTGAAAAATTCCTTCTTTACAAATACGAAGCAAATCGATTTAAATAAAGGTGTGCAGTAATAAAGGTTTCAATCCACAAATTTCACATAACAAAATAATGGTATGTGAAGAGAAAAGGACAAAGGACATACCACAAATTGAATAAAAGAAAATGAAGATAAAATGGCAGTATTTTATGAATTTTTGATTACATTGCTTTAAATATATTAAATTACTATGCGCGATACAATTACATTTATTTCCAATTTATCTCGAAGAATAGAAAATGTAATTGTGAGTGGCTTAGCCAAGCAAATTTTAAGTATTAGTTTTGCAGTAGGAAAAGATTGAGATTCTGTTACGAGCCTGAAGAAAAGAGGTTTTTCAATTTTCTCATATCAGAAGCTTTTTTAATCAAATTGCAATTCATAAAATTCTCTTCATTCCTTAGAATTGGAAAACATTAAGACAAGATTTAAATTATTCTTTAATATTTTCGAATAAAAATACATTTATATGCAAATTACAATTTGTAAAAAATTGTGAATCTACGAAGTAATTATGTGAATTCTTCTATTACTCTCTATGAGAAAACATATTTTTTGAGCAACAATAAAAGAAAAACAGCAAGAAAATGAAATATTTTTAGGAATCACGTCTGACTGAAAATTTTATCTATATATGTCTAAAGCAATCTGCTTTTCGGATATGAATATTTAGATTGACATCTTTTTCTCTCTGTTTGCATTTCAGTTTTTATGAAACGGACTTAAATATGCTTTTATATAGCAGTTTTATTTACTTAAGATCTTGTATTTGCTGAATAAACTTTAGTAATGTGATTTATAATGCAGGCTGCAGTTGCATAGATGCAGGACTGTTGAGACGGGCGAAAGAGACAAAGACCAAACAAACAGAAATGTGTATTTCCGAATTCAGAAAGGATTCAGTTAGACAAAAATATGAAAGCAATTCGTTTGAGTTCAGTTATTGTTGTGAAATTCGAAAATGAGAGATTCTTTTTTTTGTGAAATAAACCTATTCGTGTATTTAAATAGAATTTTACTTCTATATAAAATAATTGTAAAATGTCAAAACATATTTTAATCTGATTGTTTGATTTTTTTTTATGTTAACATCCCATTTTGTAATTGTATGCAAACTAAATACGGATGCATGCAAACTGTAGACAGATGCTCTAGTTTTGAACATCCCTCAGTTAATGAGGGTGACATCTTGGCTACTAATAAATTTCTCAAAATTATACGGTATTCAAATGAGGAGGTATAATTTAAACGAAAAATTCTTGTGTATATTATATATGTATTTATTTTATGTACCTTGGAGCCGGCTTGGATCAAATTTTATATTTAGATAAGGTTTTGCTTTTATATATACAAATAAATGTCTTTCCTGAAAAAAAAAGCGATTTTATACACACAAAAATAAACATTTTTTAATATCTTAAAAATCTTTTTTGTAATTTCCCATGTGGCTGTACATGATCTGCATAAGCGTATCAGAGATGGTGCATGTCTTGGAATTTAGATTTCCATGCATTTTTTTGATCCTACGTTTGCAATTCAATTAGATTTCGTTTGTAATTTTTTTTTTAAAAAAAAGGCATAGGAGGGGTTTTTATTTACGATTGTACAAAAAACTGAATTTATCAAATATTTTGAAAAGTGATCCCTAATTTAACTTGCATCGTTGTTTGAATTTCTACCTGCAGTAATATGTAAAATAATTGTAAAATTTTAAAATATATTTTAAGTGGGTATTTGATTTTTTTATTATGCTAATACCTCTTTTTGAAATTACTTGAAATCTATTGTACATATATGTAATGATATTTTAAACTCTAATTTCACTTTTAATTAATTTCTAAAATTTTGTCTTAATTTGGGTCATAGTAGCTTCATTCTAAAATGCTCTCTAATTTCCTGATCTCATTCCCCTTTTTCTAATGAAGAAATCAAATGAAGCTTTGTAAAAAAATGCGTGATTGGTTCCATGTGCTGAATGAACTGATAGTAAATCACTGATGTAAACGTATTCATTTAAAAGATTCCTGCGTTTCTCTTTTCAAGTTCAACCCAAGGTCAACACGTGTGAGAATTCCTGTCGAAATTCGAATCGTGTCAGATTTATGAGAATTTCATGGTATATAAGACAAGGTTAATTTTCGTTCCCTTTATACCTTTTTAAGTCTCTTTCTGTCTGTGTAACCTTCGTCTGTTTTGTCTCCGTGCTGCTTGTACATAATGTGTGTCTATCGAGATGGAATTAAACGAAATTAAAAATTCAACCTGTCTTCTCCTTGATTTTTGGATCAACTCTGCAGTATGCTTCAAATCAAAATTTATATTATATAGCTTCTAAAACATTTTTGTCTAAAGAGCCCATCTCAAATACCAATCAATTCTTTAAACTTCCATTCCATTGATACATAAATAGCTGCGGTGACATAGTGACTTTGAGTCTCTAGTTTGAAAACCAATTTCGCTAAATATTATCATTGTGTATGAGCTTGATTTACATTAAATATGATTCCATAAATAAAAATTTCTTCCCATTAGTGGTGTGGACAGAAAGAAAGATCAGGGAATCCCCCATCGCTGTTCAACAGCCAGGGTCTTACACAGCCTCGGGGGAGACCTGCAAGCGAACCTTACCACCCAACGTAAGGTCCAAGGAATGTCCCAATGAATGGCCGACAGTCCAGGGGGCCGCCGGGCCCCGAATCGCCAGACCCGTGGGAGAAGCTATGTCGAGACAGTCACAACTCTGTAGAAATGGGTACCATCACGGATATCGGCTTTCTGACCTGATAACAGGTCAAACTCATAAGGTTTGTCCTAAAATAGTTCTTATGATGTTTCAAAATGTAAAGCCAGTAAAACTAAAGGAATAGTAGAGAATCATGGAACATAAAAACAATCTTAGCTTAGGCCACGTTCATATACTTGATGAATTTTCCATGGAAGGGAATTCAGATCTATATTTCACCTTTCACGTTAAATCAGATGTCAACATTCACTCACTAATGTGTTGTTGTTGTTGTTACTTATGGCACTTGCCTATGGACAAGCCCTCCGCTGATACAGCTACAGATTTAAGCCGAAAGGAGCGTCTCTTGTTTTTGAAGTAGCGCCACCTAAGGGCTAGACTTAGCTACACATTCCACACATTTGCTTGCACAGTTCCTTTTTACAGGGGGACACTGTACCACATTTCACAGATAGCACACAGAAGAACAACCATGCCCAAGTCGGAACTTGAAACTGGGACTCCCAGAACACGAGTAAGACGCGCTATCTCTATGCAAGAAATCACTAATGTTTTTATCCTCGTCTTCTGGTCAAAGTTCAAAATTAGCCATAATAACACTCACAATGCTTTAAAAAGGCATGTTGCTATTAATTAAACAAAAAATGAAAAAAATCTAATAGGCTACTGTAGCTCTTAAAAAATGAAACTCATTAAGAGCAAAACTAAGAGAATCCAAAACGAGCATTTATCCAATAGATTACTAAGCTTCTGAAATGTCAAATTAAGTAAGATTATAATATTTCCACGTTTATATTTAAATTAAGAAGAATGTTTACTTCATAGCAGCAGAATGACGCACATAAAAATCCAATAATTATAATGAATTAACACTTTTAAATCATTCATAAAAAATGAGTGCAAAATAGAATGCCCTTGTTCCTTTCAGGCAGTACATGTATTTGCTAATTAAAAAAGGGAAATTAAAAAAAAATGTGTGGGGGAAACAAAGAGTCACACCTAAGTCTTATTGCTACTTCAATAAAGAAAAAAATAATAATGACACATCTAAAGAGCTAAAAATCTTTTACATTTTTAATAATTATTATTTAATCTGCTTGTGCCAGATGGATTTAAAAATGCATAAAACAAATCACATTGCAGGTAAAAACACCAGAGCACATGTCAACAAACGTGACAGAGCTCTTGCATACAAGTATTCAGAAGATAAATTTTTTGATGTAGATAAGCTTCTTATCTACTTCTTAGCAACATCAGAATCCTGACTTCTGTCGGGCCAATTAATTTTTTTACCTCTTCCTATTTTTTTCACAACATTCTTCCATGAGAAGCATTAATGATATGTTTTCTACTAGTTCTAAGCTTACTTAATTTTTTTCTACCTCCGAGATCATATAAAAGAACGCGTAGACTTGCACTTCGATTACTCTTAAATTATTTAGGATAAAGAAAAAAAAACCCACGCATTTGCATGCATTTTTAATGTGACACATAAATTAGAATCCGAACGTTTCCTGGGTATGGAAATTTTTTGTAGGGTTTTGAAACTCACTCTTTTATTGGTCTAAGCAGAAAATAGGAATACTAAAATCCCAAGAGTTTCTAGGAGTTAGTGTAAACAAGGATTTGCATTTAAAAAGAATCTGTGCAGACTGCAAATTCTTGCTTCGGAAAGAATCTACTTTAGTTATGCAGTAAAAAAAAATTCTAGTCAGAAATTCTCTTTTCAGCTATTAAAACACAAGTTTTGAACAATAAATAATAACAGCCGACTTATTTGTTTCTGGAAGCGTTGTTTAAATCTGGATGCCTGACGACATTTTTATTTCATTTAGATAAACTTCTTACTGATTAGCATAATTATACAGTTATTTATAACACTTTTGGCTTTGTCGAGGAGTAGTACAAAAGAATGCTTTGTAAAACTGCTTTGGTTTCATTTATACGAGCTATTCATGTTATTCTTAAGAGTTTTATCGCGGTATAAACATCAGCAACAAACAAGGAATTCTTTGACTTTAATTTTTCTTTTAGAAATATTTGTTTCTTTTCTATGCAGATTGTTTTAGTTTTATTATAATTGAGAAAAAAAAAACCCTCACTATAATTCATTCTTTTTAGAAACAACATTTCATATTCGATTTTCTTACATAAACAACAGAGTATTTAGAATCACATAATCATGAAGAACATAAATATTAAACAAAATTCAAAAACATATGCATTTACAATTAAAGAAAAATGTATTATTCGCTTTGAAAATATTCATATCTCATCGAAAGAAAAAAAAATGAAGACGCGCTTTTATTTTTCTATATCTATACCTAATTTGTGAATCTGTAATAAATAATTTATGACTTGTAATGCGTTTGAATAGAGACTTTAATCACGAAATGTAAAGTTAGTGAAATCTTTTCTAAATGAACTATTTGAATTGTTTATTGATAAAAGAAAAGAGGATTCTTAAGTATCTTAAAAACACGTAAGAAGGCTATATTTAGATAAAAAGGTATGCATTGTAGTGCCTTTGCTCTGAAAACAAAACTTGTACTTAAAAAAATTATATTTGAAAATCTACCGTTTAGGATTTTGGGGAGTTTGAAATAATCATGAAGTAATTGGAAGTTAAAATTAACTTCCAATTACCAGTTTATTGAAAAAACTGATAGTGGATAATTAAGAATGAATTAATTTTCGTCTATGTGTTACTACAAACCTTATTATATTGTTCATTTATTCTTTAATAGTGCATAAATATTAATGTTTAGTTTAATATTAAATACTTTATTTAACTTTATTTATATAAGTTTTTTATTTAGTTTAATATTAATGAATATTAAAGCTTATGATGGTAAATTAATATATTTTTAATGCAAAGAAACTGGAAATGTTATCTAAGAATCAGATTTTGGTTTATTTGTTTCATGAATATTGATATGAATTGCTATTTTATACCTTAAAATGTTACAAAAGTTTGTTAATAAGCGCTTAGAGCCATAAAAAGTAATGAATGTTGTCGATTTGCATTGTTGAAATACAGTGGCGTTTTATTAAAGAAAGATTCTTCCTTGATATTAAATTAAACTAAGAATAAATAAAAAGTAATTTCATTACAATTGCGCAAAAAGTTAAATGCAAATTAAATTTTACTTAGGTTAAGTATTTTATTATTTTATAATTTCTTTATCTATTGTTAACTTGATTGACTAACAAATTTCCATATATCTAAAGAAATTTTCTTTAAATAGAACTTATTTATGTTACTCTTTGACTAATCACTTATATTTAATTTCGAATCGATTTACTTTATAATGCATAAGGAACGCAAAATAAAAAGTCCAAACAAAACAGCAATATCGATACTAGATATCTTCACAATCCTCCGCAAAATAAAGCTTTTTGAATTGGTTCTCTTAAGCAGTCAGTTCCATTTAATTTTGAATCGATTTACCGAGTAACACTTAAGAACCGTTAAATGACAAATCCGGGCAGTTATCACGCGATTGCATGGCATTTCACCGCGGGCAAATCTCCGCCCTTCTAAGTGTTTAAAGTCGACTTCTTTCTCTCCAAATGCTCCATCCGTCATTATTACTGTCAGACTTTAGGGTGTCGCACGCGCTCAACTTTCGGGCATTTCTTTCGAGGAACTGATGCGCACCATTCAAAGGAAATATTTACTGCATCAGGCCTGCCAATTATACGGAAGTGGATTTTAAAGAAATAAAGACCGAGTATATTATTATTTAATTGTTGACTAAATTTTAACAAGCAATTGGTAGCTAAATTTACCATTTTTTGCTACCAAATGTTTTAGATAGAATTTTTCAGCAGTACTTAAAAACTTATTTAATACATTAATATAGCATCATTCCTTTCTGGCATTTCTTTCGAATTACTGATACGCACCATTCAAAGGAAATACTTACTGCATCTGGCCTGCCAATTTTACGGATGTGGATTTTAAAGAAATAATGAATATGATATTATTATTTAATTGTTGACTAATTTTTAACAAGCAATTGGTAGCTAAATTTACCATTTTTTGCTACCAAATGTTTTGGATAGAATTTTGTAGCAGTACTTAAAAACTGATTTAATACATTGATATAGCACCATTCATTTCTGGAATTTCTTTCGAATTCTTCGAATTAAAGAAATAAAGACTCAGGATTTTATAGTTTAAGCATTGACCTAATTTTAGATAGCATCTGTTAAACTTAAATGACAATTTTAGCCACAATATGTTTTAGATAACATTTGTTAACAGCACTTAAAAACTGAAATAATACAATGAAGTGAATAAATATGGAGTAATACTCACATGATATATTAATTGCTTGCATTATTTTAATCAGCGATATCTAATAGTAAACATGCCGGCGTCCTGGCATTGGGGTAGCACGTTTTCCCTGTAATCTGGGCGTCCCGGGTTCGAGTCTCGGTTAGGGTGGGGTTGTTCTTCCGTATTCTATCTGTAAGGTGTGTGAATGTTCCCACCTGTAAAAAGCGGTTGTGAAAGTAAATGTGATGAGTGAGTAACAAAAATCGTACTCTTTGCCCTATTTGGCGCTATTATAAGAGACGCTGATTAGGCTTACATCTCTGACTAACTCAGAGAACTTGTTCATGTCAAGTGTCATAAGAGCAACAACATCTTACATAAGAGCAACAGCATCATCAACATAAACATGAGAGCTATTTATATAAAAGACAATGATTTTGGGTTTAACCAATTTACTATTATCTTATCATTTTGAAGGTTTTCTATTTAATATTATTGAATTATCAGTGTATAAAGACTGAAATAATGGAACGCTCCATGTTGAGTTTTTGACTTTCATTGCTTTATTTTTGTTTGATTTCAAGAAATCTTCTGTCGAAATCCATCAGAAATATTTAGAAACTTATGATGATGATGATCCGTCATATCCCAATGATCGCTTTTGGTTTCAACAATTTAACAGTAATGATTTCGATGTCAATAACAAAGAGCGAACGGGAGCTCCAAAAAATAATTCGGAGACAATGAGTTGGAAGGCAGATTAGATGAAAATGGGAAAAAGTTGTAGAAAATGATAAAAAAATATTTTGATTGATATATATTGAACCAATTTTTATCAATGAATGATTTTACAAAGTGAAAAAAAAATGACAAAAATGCATGCAAGCCCCCGATATATAGCTATATGTAGGATCTAACTTGTCTACATGCTATATTGCATTAATTTGCAGCGTTACGTCATTTACCCTTCTATATAATCTTTAATTGATTTCAAAATCGGAGGAACATTCTTGATATGTGTCTTTTGATTTGAAAATAAGTTGGCGATAAATACTTGTGTTATGAAATTTTCGTTATAGCTAAAATATTTCATCATAAGAGTAACTTCTTAAACAAATAAAGGCGAGAATTTTTACTTAATTTATTTAGCTAATTTTTTCGACCATTATAAATTAATTTAATATCTAATTAACTTTTTTTATTTAACAACAAATCGAAATTGTTTTTCGCTGATATGAGCGGATATAGATATGAAAGGTTGTTTATTTTGAGCAAATGGCATTTTTATTGCCTTTTTTTATCCTTAAATAATGAAATTATTCAATTTATACTCTGAAATATTTATTTTAACTCATACATCAATGAAATTTAATTCTATGACCGGAGTTTTTTTTTACTTTTCGTATTTATTTTCTCATACTTTTTGTTTTAGAATAATTTGTATTAGGTTAAGGTGCATTTCAAGCATATACAAATTTTAGCAATTCAATTATTACTATCTCTCCAGTCTCTTTAATTTGTACTTTTTAGAAAACGTTAGACGATAATTACAAATGAATGTAAATAAATAATGTTAGATGTCTGCTGAATCATTCGTAAAATGAAGCCTTTTGAGTAAGTAATTTTAAATAACCAATTTCATTAGCTATAAAATTTATTCCAATTAAAATAGATTATTTCCGTCCAATTAAATATTGTAATACATACTTAAAATACTATTTAATAACTATTATCATATTTAATAATAATGCTTATCCATTTTACAATGAGTTATTTGATACATAAAATGTTAGACAGGAAATATTAGGTAAGCGATCATTATTATACTTACAAAGAGTCTTTCCCTTGTATTATTTAAATTTCTAATAATAATTGTTTAAATTTTTGTAAAACATGTTACGAAATGTTCAGTTATAATTAAAAATCTCAGTTAGAAAAATAATTCCTTAAAAGAATAAAGATGAGAATTATCTTTTGCACTGAAAGTCTTAACCAATAAATATTTTTATTTTAATTAAATTTCTAATTAACATAATTTTATTCAACGACAAATCAATTAAAATCAGAAACTCTATAAAAATGTGATGTGAAAATAATATGAGTTAACTGAAAAAATAAAAAAAAGTTATTTATACATGTGAATTTAGTACATTTTAACAATATCAAAAGTAATCTTATTACAGAGCAGTAGAATTTGGATATTTGTTTTTTATAGCATTTTCATCTAACAGTCTAACGAAAGACATTTAATATATATACATAAGAATAATTTTTTTTAAATCAAAGAATGAATGAAGCATAATTTTTAATTGAAGATGTTAATTTTAACTAAAGATTTTAAAAAAATACCTTTCTGTACCCGGGACATTTATTTAACATGGTAGCCCATTTTCCCACAGTGGATCGATAACAATTATAATTTCTTTTACCATTGAAAGTCTACAAAATCGTTACTTCTTGTATATATAAAACATTTTATATTTATCAATTTCTTACTAAGAATTAGTATAATCGTGATTTGTGGGGCCATTTTTGGTAATGATATATTAATAGCACTTTAAATAAATAATCGCTTTATGTAAAAAGAAATTCTGATAACAAAAATGAGAATAATATATTTTGAGTTTGGTATCAAATAAATTAATGTTTATTAAGGAAAAAACAAAATTTTATAATCATAATTTATTTATATTCCAAGTTTCATTTAAAAATGTTAATTAGAAAAATAATTTCTTGAACGAATAAAGATGAGAATTATCTTTCGCACTGATAGCTTTAAACATTTTTTTTTATTTTAATTAAATTTATAATTAATATAATTTTATTCAGCAACTAATCTGTTGAAATCAGAAACTCTATGAAGATGTGATGGGAAAATAATATGGATTAACTGAACAAACAAAAGAAATGTTATTTATCTATGTGAATTTAGTACATTTTAAAAATATCAAAAGTAATGATATATTAATAGCACTTTAAAGGAATAATAGTATTTACATAAAATAAAATATTGATAACAAAAATGAGAATAATATACTTTGATTTTGGCACCAAATTAATGTTTATTAAGGATAAAAGAAATCATACAACCATAATTTATCCATATTCCAAGTTTTATTTGTTGGGGATATATATTTTCTTCCGTTCACTTTTATCCCAACAAATGACAAGGAAGTTACAACCATTGTTACAAATAAATTAAAAACCCTCCTGTCAGTGTTGTAAGTTCCCACGAACAAGATCCTCGCCACATGTCTGTCCTAACCTTTAATAAAAGCCGATAGTGTAACATGTGGTGAGTCCCAATGTTTTGTATCGAATCATTCCCCCTCCGTATCTTGGTAGAAATGACGTGTCTATTAGAAAAAGGATTTTTCTCCAGTGTCTTATCAACGTCAAATATCGATTTCTGTAGGGAATCCCCTTATTAAGGCTGGATTTCGCCCTTCCAAGAACCTTGTGACGGGTTGTATTCCAACGGGATGACAACTATCCGACAGGTCCGGAGAAAACACATCCTCCCCTGTAACGAAGCCAATTCTCAGGGGTTTTCTTCGGTCCCCTGTTAAAATTTTATTCCAGGGGCTGCAATATTCCCTGCCATGAGATATGAAATTTCACTCACCCAAGACCGGGCTGATCAAATGAAGGTTATAAAAATTTCGTGCGATCTGAGTTTTGTCTTTTACAAAGGCATAAAATATGGATGATATGCTCTTCTTAAAATGTAATATGTTTTTGGAAATCGATCGTATTTCGTGTGAGGTAGCGTAAATCACGAGTTTTAGGAAGTTTACGAGTTGTTATGTGTTTCGTAAAAAATCAAATGAGCATATGTTAAGATTTTTATGAAACATCTTTATTCGATAGTTTAGTTTTAATTTCGAGAATTTTTATATAAAAAATAAAGAGAGCTGTATTTGGCATATAAATCAGAATAAGTAATCGAACATAGATCAAGATATGCCTAACGTACACTTCAATAATTTATTTTAATTTTTTTTTTGAAGTTCTTATCTCTATAATCCCATTAAGTCAAATTGTCGAAGCGTGAATTTTACTAATATAATATATACATATATTTATTTTGCTTACTGAATACTTAATTTTAAAGTTTACTTAAATAAATTTTTACTTTTAAATAACTTTCCATAAGCAAGTTGTATGAGCACGATTTATCGAATTTTGTGCGATAAAAAACATTGATATTTATATGAGAATATTAATGTGTTTTGTTGATTCGATCGAATCAATCAATGAATTGCGGAAAAAGTATATATTTATAGATTCTTTGTAAAGTATTTTTCTCAAGTTTATTTAAATAGTTAAAGAAGTTGAGCCGTCTCGTTTAAAAAAAATCTTCCTTGCAGTTTTTCCATTATGATCTAATATTAATTAAAGCGTTTGATACTTTTCAATTTACTACATTTTTAATTAATTAAAACCTTTTGTAATCCAAATATCTATTAAAACACTGCAAATGTTTTAATTTTTTTCTTCTTAGAGCTGCATATAACTATTTCTTTTATTTATCAGAGATTAATTATACTTAATACGTATTTTGAAATTCTTCCATTTGGAATATGGTTACAAATCATTCTAAAACATAAGAAAGAATTAATTGTTTTTCTTTTTCTTTAAAAATGATTTTTCTCGTTTTATATAAAGATAATTGAATTTCGGTTGTTTCATACTTCTTAATTGAGTAGCCAATACATTTATAAAAATGATCTAAATTAATCAGTTGTTATGCAGTATTTTTGCCAATTTTGATTGCATTTCGTCGAATAAATTATTTTCGGATCTTGGATTTATTGTGATTTACCAAAGGGTACTTATACTTATTTTAATTGAGAAGATAAAATAGACTAGAATAAAATAATTATATTTATGCTCTAAGTAACCATACGGATAATGTTTGAAAACTAATAAAAAATAATATAGCCGAAATTCTTTTCACGGAAATTTAATTATGGCGTGTTGTTTCAATAAAATAGTATACAATAAGACATGCAAAATGAAGTAAGTAATTAAAAATGTATAGTTGTAACACCAATCATTTGTATTAGTATTGTTAAAGAATAATATGAAATCGGATTTTATAAGTTCACTTAATAAACTTAAAAAATCAAATCAATTTATTGATACCATATCCACTCTGTAAAAATTAATACGGATTTTAAAATATACAGTTTTATTTTTAAAAATATAATTTAGAACTCCTATATGGCAACATAAATGGAATGATTTGATTAAGAAAGGTTCAAGTAACATTAAAAAATTCCCTTTTAATAATAGAAGATTCATAAAATAGAATATGCTATCCAATTTGTGTTATATGAGGAACTTAGGATTGCGTTAAAAAGTAATAATATATTTTATTGCTTATATCCATTTGCTTAGTTTATGAGATTTATCGCTCATAAGAAATGGTTAATACAATTTCAGCGCGTTTTCTGTATCTGATTCTAGCAAGAGTCAGCTATGATAAAAAAAAGCTAGATTTTTCTTTGTAGCTATTAATTCGAATGCAGCAATCCAATCCAATCTTAAAGCCTTCTTCACCCTCTCTCTCCCGACAGAGTTTTCCATTTTTACGACCGTCGAATTTATCACTGACACAACATAATAACATATTTGTAAACTAAATTACCCCGAAAAATATCATTTAAGTGCTACAAATCACATCCGATTTGCTCAAGTGGGCAATAAAACTTTTACTTCCTCTTTCTACCTCGACGTATTATCACGGGATATTCCAACTTTTCCATATCCATTTTTATCGACGACGCCAATAGAAAATATTTATTGCCTAGACGGAATAACGAAGAATGATGCCCAGAAGAGATGATTTAACGCCTTACGTTGGTAGTTGATTTTTCCAAGAAAAACGTATTAAATTCCTTCAGCATATTTCCCAAGCCTAATTCTGTGAACCACTTTTTTCTCCTCGGTTAATACCATCCTATCCATTCTCAATCTTTTCTTTGGCCGAAAATCCACTCTCCTGGCCTGCTTGAAAACAACAGCCCGGTCATAAACGGACGCTAGATTATTTTCTTGGCCAATAGTCCGTTGGATTCCTTTTTTTGTTATTGCTGTTGATATTTTTGCCAGGAATTCAGAAACTTTACAAAAGAATGTCTTCATAGTTCTCGATTAGGGGACTCGTCTTGTGTTTTAGAGAGGGTTCTCTTGTAAAAGACATGTCATTGCAATAAAGATGTGGATGGAAAAATGTCCCCAGCAACTTGAGAGTGACATAACCGTGGAATTATGTCAGAATTTCGGACGTAATTTATTCACAGCAAAAAGGCAAGAGGGAAGTGAGAGTTGTTCTTATCCTTCTATTTCTGTCTACGGAGTGAAAAGCATGGGCGCCGTTCACTTGGATATTGGATTCTTTATGTTCGTTATCTGATGTCGAGATATTCGTAAAATCACTTTGGGAAAAGCATCGAAACGTGTTATTTACTAGGAACGCCGCATTTATATGCTAAAAGGACGAGGAGTAGTTTGTCGTAAATAATCCATAATTTTTAAGTAATGCTCTCTTAGTGTTTTCATCTATGGCCAGTGCTTGTTTATGAGTGGAGTCATCCCCATTGAAGACAAAAAATACTCATTCAATTACGAATGTCATAAAATAGAATTCAGAGTGAGGCGGAGGAGACCACCTGGGGGGTTGGATTGGGAAAGGCCCCGACTTCCTGCAGAGCAAAGAAATATGTCTCTTCCCCTAGTATTGATCAGTTCATTATTATTTTTCCCTCTCAGGCGCAGTTTTAGACGTGGGGACATTACGAAGTTTGAATGTCAAAAACTAGAGCACAGTATTTCGCGACTAAGAAAAATTACATCTACGTCTTTTAAAAATTAAATTATATCTTGAATTACTGTTTTCTTGCAAAGGAAAGAAATCAGCCACTTTCTTCTATATTTATTAGTCCAAAATAATTGTTATTTGACACAGGTTTAAAAACACTTTGGTCAATGAGAATGGCATTAATAAACTAAAATGTTGAAAATTACGGAAATAAATATTGACGTTTTTATTGTTAGTTTTTTTTCTTTTACCTCTAAATTTATAAATTTAAATTCTTTATCTTTGTTCAAAATTCACATTATATAGTTTAGAAATGCTCGTATTCGTGACAGAGTTTCATAAACTAATGCCTGTGGATTTATACAGGGAAAAAATGTCATATATTTGTTGAAATTTCCTTTTCATCTTATAATTATAGAATAAAAAATTGTCTTGCCTCTCCTCGTACTCATACAAATACATTAAAATCTTTTATCTCGTAAAATTTAATGCAAACGCAAGTGAAGAGTTTGAGATGTTAATGTATAACTAGAGTATTAAATTCGAAGAATATGCCACGGCATAAGTGGGAGTTAAAAATTCAGTACCAATTAATATAATTTAATTCTTTAGGTACCCCAACGACTGCATATAAACATATTTATGGCGTTAGAATCAATACAAATAGCTAAAAGAAAATTTTGGCATCAATATATACTATGTATGTACTTTTATAGAGATAAATGTCCTTATTGCATATAGTATGTAATTAGAGGACAATAATTACGCTTCATATAACTCTCTAGAATATATAAAGTTTTCTAAAGTTGGATTTTGTATTTGTAGAAGATGCCATTTATACGATTCTAAATGTCAGATGCAATTTGTATTATTTAATCCTTTTGTTTCCCAAGTGGTGGTACATTGAAAGATTCCTGGAACTAGACTTGGTATAGGGATATAAATAAAAAAAAAATTAAATTCTTTAATTAATATGATTTTTTATAGTTTGCTGTAGAAATATCTTTCTTGCAACTGTTATGTAAGGTTAATAGTTTGGAAGTGACCTTTACACACCATAAGATTCTTCATAAAATGATTATAATTCATCATTGAAAATTAAAATTGAACATGAAAAAATAATTGCAGTGGTCTAAAAAACTGCTGAATACATATTCATACCAATATAGTTGCTTTCTATTATCTATCCTTTTATATTTTCGTCATTATTTAAAATAATTGAAAGGTTATTTTAAGTATATGAAATTTGCACCATTTTATTTGCAGTTTTAAGAAGAAAAAAAATGCTTGAATCTTCTAAAATAATTTTTTATGTACGATACTATGCTAGATTTTACAGTTACTTTGACGTTAAAAATATGTTTAAAAGGATAAACTATAATAATATGAATAAACGTTATTCTTTGTATGGTTATTTCATTGAAATTACTACTTTGCGGAAAGTTTTTAGTTCATACAAAATGATTGACGGCTGCGTATACTATTATTTGTATAAACTTTAAGAAAGGACTAAGATTGTTAAGGTAATTGAGTTGATCATGCTTTCTCAACAGAAACTCATTCTCTGCTCTATTTGGAAAGAAAACGCAATGTCAGTTTATTGTGCGCTTAGTGAAGGAAATAAATACATATAATAGAAGAAACATTTTAAAGTTTGTTCTCAAAATTACTCTGCGTATATTCTGTTGTGTAGAAAAAACCCCCTCTGAATACAGGTTGAGTACTCTAGTTTATGCACATTTTTATATTCAGTTTCAAAAGAGATATTAAAAAAACTGACATAATGGAGCTCTAGAAAAAAAAGTATGAAGGCGCATTTACGAATAAATAATAAACATTGGGTATATAAAGAAACCGTTTTTATTTATTTTTGAGCCACCAGAAAAGAACTTAAAGATTTAGAAAACCGAGCTAAAACACAGAATAGGAATTGAATAATATAAAACTTCACATATAAATATTGGAAATTTGAAAAATCTTAAGCGCTCCTTCTCGGTGAAATAAGATATGAGCTTTATAAAATAAAAGAAAGTCAAATCAAAATTAATTACCTTTAAATGAATCCGGTTGATTATTGTAAACATGTTTACCTCATTAATTAAATTGATTTTAATTAATGTGGTAATTAAACTCAATTATAAAAATATTTAATGAATATTCACTCGTTTGTATAATCAAAAATCATTTTACAGTGCAATAAATATGAAATATTTTTAAATATTTAGCGATTAGGGATGTATATACTTCACTTCAATGCCTTTTTAAAATTCATTTACAGCATTTATAAACATATTTTGTGATGCAAATGATTGCCTGATATATGATCTTTTGTAGAATTAAGAATATTCTGCTTAAAGCAATATTAATAAAATTTCATTTATTCATTCACCGATTAGAGATCCTTTTATATATAATTTCAATTAATGTCTTCCAAATCTTATTTTGAAAAATTTAAAAATAAACTATTGGGACAATTTAATTACTACATTTGTGTCAAGGTAATAAAAGTTCTGTAAAGGAATTCAGTTGAACGATAAAAGATTTTCAATTAATTAATGTTGACAAACTCTATGCTGAAAATTAAATTTGAAAATTCTTTTTTTCTCTTTAGCTTATTCATATTATTTTTACATTGCTGAAGATGATGATTTAGAAAGATTCTACTGTGTAGGACTAAATTTACAAGTGAAACGAGAAATTAAAATATTTGCACTACAAATATTTGTATTCTTGTATAAGTATTAGATCCTATTGAACAGAAAATATATAATTAAATGAAGAAAAACCTAGACTTTAAAGAATTGTTAACATTAGAGATCACCATGCGTCCCAGATTAGACGAGAACTGTAATTTATATAACCAATGAAAGATATTCCAATAAATTTAATTAATTTGAATTGTTGTTCTTTCATACTTTTTCAAAGTAAATTAATTAATTACAAGACTTATTCAATAGGCTATTTTTTTTATCTTTAAACTCTTTGAACTCAATTACTCAAACCATTTGTAAATTATTTTAATTAATTTCTTGGAAAATAAAAATGCATAAACATATAAATTTCCCTCTTTTTTTATTAGATTATATTTAAAAAATAGTGCTTACATTTGTCTGTAGAACAAATTGTCTTAAATTCTCGACAAAAACTTACATTTCTGTGCATCAAAAGTTTGATCTCATCGTTTTTATTGTTAGAATGCAAAATTATTTCTTTTCGCTGATCCCACATCTTTGTTTATAGGAATCATGAAATTATATGTGAATGGTTTTAAAATTGAAAAAATAATAATATTAATTTTTTTTGTTATGAATATCATTGGTTATTTTTTGTCAAACTTTAATAAAAGTGAAATCGTCTCGTTTTTTCTCAACCTGAAAAAACGAGGCTTGGCTTTCTGGCTGAAGGACTTGGGCTTAGGCTTAGTTTTCTGGCTTACACGTGAAATTAGGCTTAGTTTTCTGGAAAAGCTTAGTTTTCTCGCTACCTGTGAAATAATATATGTCCTTTAGATGTATTATTTATATAATATTGCAATTAACGCATATAATGTATTAATATGTAGTTTCGATTAACGCACACAATATTCACATAATCTAAAAAAAATAATTTCCTGCTGTGTACATAAGCGAATGGAATGTCATGTTATGGAATTTCGTTTAAAGGAATGTGACATACACTCTACATTAATTTTCAAATTTGTAAGGCTACCTTGGTTAACAAGATTATTGCTACTTAATTAGATAGATATTTCCTCTTAATATGTTAAAAAATTACTATTCAATGATCGTGTAACCATTTTTAAAAAGTCAAATACATAAATAAATTCGGTTATAATTTATCCGATATTTTATTACATCGTTTCAATATTTTTGAGAAAATTGTTCAAAAGAAATCTTTATTTTTAAATCTGTTCCCCAAAGGAAATATTTTTTAAGAAACTGAAATAGGCATTTCACTTTAATGCGTCACAAAATTTCAACCCAATAATCGTGCTCTATTTTGAAAAAGGCAAAAAATAATATATAATATTTAGTATATAATTTACCAGAGAATTTATTACATCGCTTCGATATTTTCTGGAAATGTGGTTTTCTTCAAAAGAAATTTTTTTAATCTCTAATATTTGGTTAAAAGGTAGAGGTAATAAAAATTCTGCTCTTGTTTTAATAAATTTAGCAGCTGTTATCGAGAGACGTAAAGGGCATAATCGTTAAGAAACTTACTTTGCTCTCGTGGGACCAAAACTCTGTAAACCCATCTCTGCTTGCTAATTTTTATCAAACATGGATTTGCGGTAGGCTCTGTAAGGATTCAGATTGATTAATAGCTATCGGAAATCTGATTATTGGCAATGAGGACTATAAGTGCCCGCCCCTGCGTTGACAAAGGATTATCGACTCATGATGATAGAAGATAGTCGCTTAGAGAAGGGCTCTTGAATAGAAAAGAGTGACACTAAAGTCAAATCACTCAGTTTGTTTTGTGCCAGGAATTGATCGGTATTCTTGGGAAATAAGACTTAGAAAGAGTCTGGGTTGTCCTTGAGTGGATGAAAGAGATGCAATGAACTGGAGTGGTCTAAGAGAAATCGGTTATGAACAGGTTATTATATGCAAAATTTTGATTGAGTGAGAGTCATATGAATTTATTGCAGGAGCAATGCTTGGAGATTAATTTTCAAATGCAAAGCAACTTTAAAACTTTGCTCCTCACAAAAGAATAAAAATTCGTACAAAAAAATTTCACATTCTGGTATTTCAGGCTGCACTATACACCGGAAGTTTTTGGCCTCCACGAATAGTAAACCAAGTAAATAGTCAGCTACAAAACAGCCATTACCAGCCCATACACCCTTCACTCCCATAGGAAGTATGATATTGAATCGGGATATGGCCAAGACGACGACATAACTAAAGTATACTGTAAAGGGGAGGCGAGAACTCGCCTACTTAACTGACGACTTGCTTATTATTACCCAACTTATCTGATTACAGGGTGACCCACAAGGTGTACAGCTTCTAATTTTTACATTTTTGGAAAAAACACGAGTATTTTGATAAGACGAGTATTTTGATATTGTAGAAGAAATATGGACCGATAGGACCGGACTCATACAGTGTATCTCATACAGTTCTCAACATTGGAGGACATGAGAGTAGTAATTGAAACTGATGTAAAGGAAATTGGAAGATGTTTTGCTGAAAACAATTGAGACCTCGAAATTCTATTTACTAGAAAGGGCGATCTGTCGAAAATATATTGTATTGAAAGTTTTCAAGAAAAAATTATTTTCACTTGGTTTTATTCTCATTTAACGAGCTTTTCTTGACACAAGCTTCTTCCAAAAATTAGACTATGACACTATAATCTGGAACTCTACATGTTATGTATAAAAATACTCATCTGAACGTGTTCTACCTGAATGTGTAACAGTTAGATCTTGAATGGGGACCATGTGGGACAACCTGCACTTAATCCCCGTATTGTGTGAAAAGACAAATACAATAGGCAGATGCCGTTCAAGAATAAAGGGCGATAAGGATTCCACACTGTTTTCGTCCACATATTAGATAACCTAGTTGAAAATTCAAACCATGATATAGTTAAACAATGTCGAAGATTTTTTTTATATGGGATAAGGCACCAATTGAAAATACGACATAGATGTTGTCCTACATTCAGATGCACATCTGTCAGTAGAAAATCACATATTTTGACAGCAGTAAGAAATATTTTGGTATTTCAAGTTCTATTTAGTCATCTATAAGAATACTTACTTCACTGAAAAAAGTTATTTTAATATATATTTTATTCCTGAATGACCTCTTCTCTAGAAGATGCACTGAAAATCGGGAAACTGTTTCTTCGACTGTCTTAACCTATATAACGCAACACTTCCACCAATAGTTGAAGGGCAATTTAATAGTTTACATTGTAAACTATGTTGCCACTAATTTCTGATTTCATAACAAAAATATAATTCTATCTCATTTTCGTCCTTTCAGTGTGAATGGCCCCTTTTATTTTGATTCCTTTGCGAATTACTGATTTGTAGAGTGGCTAGTGACCTTTGAAACCTCGTAAATTTAAAAGTAACTAGGACGTTTGAACTCAATTCTAATACTACATATTTTATAAAATAAAACCAAATTAAAAATAGAAGATTTTTATTTAACAAAATCCATAGAAGTGTAAAATTTATCCATCTTTTGTGTTGTATTTATAACAGTCTACATACTTTGAGTTAATTCTGTTTATATTTATGATAATGGAGATAACAAAGGCCATTCTGTTGACAAAAAAAGGGAAAAAATAATTCGATAACAAAGACAAACTTTTTGTTGAATAAAAGGAGGTTTAATTGTTAGAACAACAAGGAAATAAATTAGCTTATTTAAGATCTAGATAAAAATTTGGAAAGCAGTGTAGGGTATTGTTAAGTTCTTTAGGAAAAAAATAAGCTATTTTTTGGAAAGTGAATTTTGAAAATTATTATCAAAGAATGAGATAATATAGGAGATTCTAATTTTAGATGTAGGAAAGGATTTCATTTATTAAACATGTGATATACGGTATCTGAGAAATTATTATAATTTCTTTTTCATATCATTATAAAAGTATTTCTCGCTTTTGACTACTACAACAGGAAAATTATTTGCTTTTAAGTTGAATAAAATATTTTACATGCAATTTGATTTCCGTGATTTTTTCATTTCCATTTATTTGTTACCGGAGAGAGAAAAGCGATATACTTTGACTTGAAAGCTAGATTTTTGAATTTTGAAATCTTTTGCAACAATTAATGATGATCTCGTGCCCATCTTACAACGGAAAGAGCGGGTGCAGTAGCTTCTGAGGGTATGAACCCCTGAGGACCCGGGGGCAGAAGTCTGATTTCTAGCTCATATGAGGATGACACACATTCGCTTGCACAGCCTCTTTTTAAAGGGGGGGGGGCACTTTCACACAACTCACAGACAGTGCACAGAAAAACAAGCATGCCCTAACCAGAACACGAATCCGGTAACAATTAATAAATTATACAAATAAAAAAAATTATATTTGATTCTAATAATATTTTCTGATATTTGATATTTTTTTAAAAAAATTAAATATTTATTAAAATAATATTTCCTTTTAATTTTCATGGCTTTATGATTATAAGATAAAGAGTATTTATATATTTAAAAGAAGATTGTAAAACCACTGTTCCACTTTTATGGATCTTCTAAATATATTACTTCGTATTAAGTCAAAACTAAAAAAAGAATAATCAATTTCTGAAAATAAGAAGAGGGAATTGGTTTGTTATATTATTTATAACAAATCAATTCCCTTAAATAATATCTTGTTTCGAAATTTCATAAGCTGTATCAACGATTGATTATATAAAACTTAATTGTCTTAGAAGTGCGCATACGATGAAAGAGACATCTTGCCATTTTCTAAACTTCTACAACAAAATAATATGAAGTCACTGAATTAATTTGTTTAATTTTTCCATCATTTAATTCCTTCTTACAAAGAATTTAATTTTCTTAAACGAATGAAAAATAATATTTTAAACTTTCAAACTTTTCTTTACAGAAACAGTTTAATTTTATATAGATATTGAGATACTAATCATAAATATTTCTTTTATGAGTCTTAACAATCATTTCATATTTATAATTTGAAGAATTATAACTAAATTATGATCCAATTGGAATTATATAAAGGGATTTTAATTGCAAACAAATTTAAATAAATTACAAGCAAGCCTTTGTTAAAAGTTCCTAAGACAGAAAAAAAAATGAAACCTTTTCATAAACATTGTTCTTATTATTTATTTATTAAAATAGGAAATGAAGCTATAATTATTTCAAATAAATACATAATTGAAAATTGTGTCTATGAATTAATTCATTATTTAAGCAATTTTAATATCCAATTCATTTATAAGTGATTAAGATACAATGCTTTCAATAAATTCATTGTAATAACTGAAAATATTCATTTTAATAGATTATTAATAATTTATTTATGTGTAAAATAAATGTTTGTTTCTGCTAAATGATTATTGTTTAATTCCTAGATTTCCTAAATACGAGAAATTAAAGACAATTTGGTACAGATTGGGTACTGAAGAAATATCATTATTAATTAAAACTCATTACCAAGAGATATTTATAATCGATAAAGTTTACTGTTTATAATGCTAAATGCGTTAATTTCATATGATTTATTATAAGTCCTTGATCTGATGAGTTTAATGTATAATTATGAAAAACACGAATTGAGCTTAATTCTAAGGATTTCAAGTCGTTCCTTTTTACAATGAAGGGACAAAATTTAGCTATTCCAAATCGCTTTTAAACAAAAATATTGCATTAAAAATCTGATCTGCATTAAAATCGTTTATTAATCTGATAAGAAAATTCGACATTTAGATGAATAAATCATGATTATTTAATGCTGAGAATTTCAGCTTTTGTTTTTCTTTTGCATTATCTATTTTCAGTCTTTCCAATTCATTATTTTGAAACAATGATTATATGCTCAGAAATTGCTTCGCATATTTCTATAAATAACTCTTAAATGGAATAATTAAAGCAAGCATTGCCATGCATTTTTGATTGCGACTAAATCGTTCTCATTTAATGCGAAGTTTTTTATGAAATGTGAAATTTTATAATGACTGAGCTTTCCATTTTACCCCTGAGGAGTTTATATTTAGTGAATTCAATTTGTTATTGAATGACACCGTTACACTTTGAACAAATTCCTGCTGCATAATTACTTTTTAAAACAGATTCATTGCAATTTTTCGATATAATTAATAATGATTATTAAGCGACATTTGCTTAAATCAGGGATTTTGGAATGCATAGTAATAATGATTATATTTCTCTGTTTTTATTGATAAGATACAATTCAGTAATTCCATTTCATTTCCAAAAGTTT
>JAOUZG010015275.1:1608433-1627242 GCA_026289955.1 Argiope argentata | reverse complement strand
ATTTCATTTCCAAAAGTTTCTATTGATAAGATAAAATTCAGCAATTCCATTTCATTTCCAAAAGTTTCTACTGCAAGGAAAAATTACGTTCGTTATGCATTTTTTCAGTACTAAACAAAATAGATTACTCTTATTTTGGTTACCTGATAAATAATTAAATAATAGAACCTTAATTCACTGCCTTTCAAAAGTGAATCAGTAAAAATAACACTCTTTTCAGTTATTAATGGATCTCTACCGAATATTCAAGATTCATTACGAAACGATGATGCTACAATTTTCAATAGGACTTTCATACTCCAGTAAAATTATTTATTTTAATGGATAATTCTAGATTTCTGATCTGATGCATAAATGCATGAGTATAGCTGAATGTCTATCGCTTAATTCGCCTCTTCTAAAACCTAAAACAGTAAAGACAATAAGCCTCCCTTTTTTGCTGCTGAAGGGAAAATAAATTTATGTATTACACTTTTCGGATTTTATTGCTTTTTTTTTCAGAATAAAGTAGAATTTTTACACGTCTAGTTATGTTTTTGTTTCATTTGGTACAAGAAGCGCCGCATTGTCGAAAGAACTATCGATTTATATGCATGGAAAATTTCCAGTTTGGGTTTTCTTTTCCTGCGAAATTTCATTTCTTTTTTCATTTTAACGTTAATAAAATTGGTTTGATTACTAGTTGGAAAAGTGAGACGTACGACAAATGATGGAAATGGGGAAGAAAGCTCTCTACACATCGATATTATATCGATTGAAGAGCTCCTCAAGTATGAAGAAATAAATATTTCCGATTGAAGCTAAAAATCGATTTCTCGTTCCCGAATAAAATTTGCTTGATCGTTTTCTCGCTTACGTTTAAATTCATAACCAGAATTCGAAAATGCGAAAGGTATTTTAGATTCAATGAAATTATTTTGCATAGTTTTTTTTCTTCTGTCTTTACTTCGAAACATTAAGCTTCGCGGGAAATACATTGTATAGTTTATTATCGGAACTACATATCAAGATCGAAATTACCTTATTATTATTACTTATTCGGTCTTTCTTAAATGGTTACATTTAATTGTTTTTGATAAACACCCCGTTTCATAAATATATAAGGCTCCTAATTAAGAATGCCTTTGCCTTGGCAATACAATATTTAACTCGCATTTTTTTAAAAGACTGCAAATAGAAAGAGAAATTAAAAATGAAAGTTGAATTGATCTTTGAGATATAAAATAAATAATGTATATTTAATAAATATTAGATAATTTTGGAAAAAAAAGGATAAAATGAAATAATTTTTATTTTTTAAAATTTTAAAAACAGTATTTGTTATATATAATTTTGCTAAAAGAAATTACTACGCATCATTTTTAATTTAAAAACTGTACAATAAAAGTTGGAAATAAATAGTAGGTACAATTGATATATAAGGTTTTTAAAGACTTTAATGAAGTGATAACTTTTTTATTGAATCCATTCTAAACGAAGAGCATCTTAAAATGAATTAAATCCCTAAAAAATTATACACTGGTAATAATTGATAAATATAAGCTGTGAACTATTTAATTAACAGCAAAAAAGCGGATATTAAAGTGTCTTTTTAATTTTGTCATTGAATTTACTTACTTCCGGCCTAATTATAGAAAATGTTATAACATTATCTAAATAAGAAAACTAATGAACTAGAGAAAAGAATTCAAATTGCTGCCAAATTGGAATTAAAAACTTTCGAATAACCAAGTTTTATTCTATTACGTAATTAATTTTAACATCAAACGTACTTGCAAATGAATGTATTTACGATTTCATATGCAGCCATTTAGGAAAATATGCGGAAACAGTCAACTTAAAATTAAAATTTGTTTTATAATTTCGATAGCTAAATTTTAACAAATACCTAAAATGTGAAAAAGAATTATAGAAATTCTAGTAGATTTTTCGACCGCATTCTTAGATGATTCCACAAAAAAGACGCATTATCTATTCAGGTTTTTTTTTATTTGAAAATTTTTAGTGCCCTATCTCTCTCTCATCAGCAGAGAAAGACATTTGCCTACCGATCGTTATTGTTCAAAATGGTACTTCTTACAACTTTGCTGATTAGATCTTTTATTATTATTGTTACCGCTTTTCCGACCTAAGCCTCCGTAGAAAAAAAAGAGGGGGAAAAATGTAGAAGCTTATTACAAAAAATTATCTTTCAACTCGTATTAACACTAAGAATGACATTCATGTACTTTATTTAATGCGCAAAAAATGACAAACTTTTCTATTTCTCACTTGAACTATTTTCTTATTGACTGAAGTTTCATTCGGCAGAGCATTTATGGGAAAAATGTCGATTTGCCTTCAAGCAAGAATTAGCGTTTGTTCTAAATTCAATATTAAGGCTTCCCTTTTTTGATGAAAGGTGTTTTTTTCTTACATATTTTTTTTTGTCCTCTGCAACTGAATGTTTTGGATTTTTATTTCTCTAATCTGATTTTGTTTTGTTTCAGACGGATACATATCTATAACTTTCGTTAAAAATATTTTAAAATGTAGAATTTCTAGAATATTTTTCATCATTTTTTTTTAAATCTACGGATTCCAGTAATTATGAGGAATTTATGGCTTTCTGAAAAATCTGTAGCTTTTTATTTTTTTACATATTTCTTCTAACTGCAATGAGTTATTTTATAAACTGTAATAATTCTTCATTTGCCTGTTTTTTTCAAGTTATCCATGAAATGTTTTGTTTTTCATGATATCTAATTTGATGATGTTATCTGATTCTGAAACGTATAGTTGTTTCATTGAAGTTATTTTATAAATTTCATTTAATTGAAGTCGGATATTTGATGTCAATATATAAATGTTAATCTTAACTTTTGCTAATTGGTTTTAGTGATAAGTGATAACTTTACACATGTGCGACAAACCAGTAAAACAGTTAAGTGTTAACATATCATACCAAATTTAATGAACAGAAATAGAAATGATGAGCAGAATTAGAAATTTTATGAGCAAAATGTTAAAATCAATATTCTCCTCCATTACATACGTTTTGCAAGAAAATAAATACATCTCAGTTATCGTCAAATAATTCATTTACATGAAAATGCTTTTATGTATGCAGGATAAATTTCTTCAAGAAGTTTATTAAATGTTTCAATTGAGCCCGGTTTTATTTTTATCAAATCCTATCAATTCCTATTTCTTGAATAGAATTTTTTTATGCTATTCTAAGATGCGTGAATTCGAAGCAGAGTAAATTTTTTTCAACGGATTTCGTTAAATCATTTTATGTGATCAACTACTTCACCTATTCCAGTTTTTTAAAACAAAAACAGAAGGTATATATATTTTTAAAAAAATAAATAGGCAGTTAAATTTTTTTTATCATTTCAGTATTTTTTGTGTGTTTACACAGCTCTGAAGGAAAGGGAAAATCAATTTAAAGTTAATATTTAAAAGATTTTTTAATGGCCTTTGTTACATTTAAGATTACTATGGTTTCGTGTTTTTTCCTCTCCGTTTATTAATTCCGAAAAATAAATATGATGGTCTGGTTAGAGTTGATGATGAAAATAGTATGATGGTCTGGTTGAAAAATAGTATGATGGTCTGGTTGATGGTCTGGTTAGTGTTTAAAATGAAATAATAGTTTTAATGCTACTCGTTATGTGTTTTGTCAAGTAGATTTATTGTAAAAAATACAAATATAAATTTTGAGTTTATTAAAAATACTCTGAATCTATATTTATTTTAGTATAAGTTTGATTTTTCACACAGTGTAAGCATTTGTATGCTTGAAAGTAATTTTGGTAATGTAATATGGTAGTAGAAACATGAAAAATCTCGCTTTGGTATCTTATTTCGGATTATTTATTACTTTATGCTATAAAAAATGAAAAAAAAAAATATGATTAAAAAATAATTTTTTTTCTAAAAATAATTTTTTTAATGACTATAATATTTATTTTTTTTAATTTCCCGTTTTCTTTCTTATTTCCTTATCTTAGACTCAATACAATAGTTTTTGAATGAAATGGGACACTTATAATGAAATATACCTTAAAAACTATTGTACTCTAAAAAATTATCAAAAAAGCTCTACCAAAAGAAAAATGTGGATAAAACCCTCCCTTGAAAGTAAGAAAATAATCATTAACAAAAAATTAAATAAAATGAAATAAGAAATATATATCAATACTAAATATACTATAATATTACTTATTATTATTTACGAAACAAACAGCCGTGGCAGACGTTGGATAATTCATAATTAATGTGTTAGAAATCCTACTGTGGTATGAGTGCTAAACTAAAAATAATAACAAAACCATTTTAATAATAAATGGTTTTTAATATCTTCTGTTCTCATTTCCAGATCAATAGGTCGTTCTATTTGGAACACATAATTCCAAAATGAAAGAAGATCAAAAACTGTCGTAAGGATGGAAGGTTTTACATATTTATGCTATAGTACAAATCTTAAATGTGGAAAAAGATGGAATAAAAAAAATAAAAGTAGAGCAAAAAGGTAATTTGAAAGATTTTTTTTTAATTTTGAAACTATCTTAATAATAAATGCGTAATAATATCATCTATTCTCATTTCCAGAATCAATAGGAACAGTTTCTGTTTCTCTCCAACGCACACCACTCTTCCAGAAAGAAGATCTCATCATCGAACTGCTGCTGTGCCAATTCCAGGCTCGGGTTTCCCACAAAATGAACTGCAAAGCTTCTCTCCATATTCCACGCTGCATGATTAAAATATGAACAAAATTTTACCACGAAACTCCTGGGTAACTGTCAATTAAAACTTCCAATCTCGGAATCGTGCATTTTGAATGAGATCAATTTGCCACGACATTGAACGAACCGTCCGTGGCTTAATTAAAACGCAACCTGAGTTCCATGTTTGCCTTAGGAGCGTTTCACGGTATCGCCGCTGTAACTATTGTGTACACAAAGGGTTTGGGGACTTATCGAATTAAAACTTTGAGAAATAATCGGTTATTGAGCCTCTTTCTCTTCCCAACTTTGCAATCCAAGACTTGAGAAGTGGCATGGGATAATATTTGTTCAGTCTCCGTCTATTATTGACATTAGCTTCGTTTGGCCCTGGATTTTTGATTTTCTGTTTTACACTACAAAAGAGATATACTTCTTTTAGTCAACAAATCAGTACTGCCGATTCATTACTGTGATTTGCATTTGGAAGCGTGAATAGAAATTTTAAGTTAGCTCCGAGTGACGTAACATTCTCAGGATTAGGTTTGTAAATAAATCTGTTCCCATGCCTTTTCGTTTGAGAGACACATTAACAAGAAAAAGCAAAGAAGAAACTCGCTTTTTCATATAAAAATGGTTTAGCGGTGTTTAATGATTCTAAAATATGCGATTTATTTTGTGGGGTATTTGAATAACCACTGTTATAACTTAGGGTTGATTGATTTCTTGGGGTAATATATGTGAAAAAGCTACTGAATGGTTGTTAGAGATAGGTGAGGTAATTTTAAATCTTAGTCAGGCAACGAGCAAGAATTTTCGAGATTGGTTTCTATTGTTGATTGAACATTAACTTGTATTAAAAGATAAGCTAGTCATTATCTGAAAGATTAAAATGCGGATAAAAGACATTCATCCAAAAAGTTCATAGGTTAGGTTAGAGATGGTAAACTTTTTGTTGATAAACTTGCATTCGTGTCATGTGGTGAATTTTCTGCCACTTAAAGAACGTATCAATATCCGATTAGAAATTATCTTTGAAAAGGTCAGAAAATTTATTTGAAGATTTTAACCAAACTAATACTTAAAAAAAATTATCTCAGCAATCTGGAAGGCAAATGTAGATTTCTTTACACCTAAGTTTCTATTTGACAACATAAATTGCTGATGCTAGAAACAGTCAAAATTAAGGCTTGAGAATCATTTTTCATCCCCCTAACTTCCAAGATATTGAAGTTTTCAAAAGATTTTAAATACAGAAGTTATTTGTCTTAATGAGACACTAATTTGGTTAATTAGATTTATTTTTTATTTTCAATATTAGGAAAGTTACAACAAATAGAAAATTTCAATCCCCCATTATTTTTACCCTCTTTGAGCTTGAAGGGCCTTTTGTGAACTCATCCGAGATTTTCACTTTTCTATGAACACATTCCCAGGTCTTCTAAAATCTAAGCAACATTATTCTAGTTATTCTGTTTACAAGATAATATGGGCAAGCGTTATACACATATGACCATGATCGGTAAAGAACTGAAGAATTTTTCAGGTCTTGTCATGAGAATCATTAAAATAAATAGTCTTCCTATAAGAATCTACCAAGAATACTTAAGGGAAATAGTAGTCTTCCTACTGGAAACTACCTAGAAAATGTAAGGAAAATAATATGAATGTAAGTGACTAGAGGATACAATAGGCAAAACTGAGCTTTTAAAAAACAAACGTAATCCATTTTTCTTTTTTAAAATGTCTCATTAATCCCAAGGTACTTTATTATAACTGTACAAATATCTCTCACTTACAAATATACCTTTCCAGTATAGTTAGCCTGAATATCAGGTTCAATTCAGGCTTCCGGAAACATAATTTATTCCCAGATGTTTTTCTTTTCCTTATTGATACTTTTGGCTTGATCTTTTAGAAAATGATCATCAGCAAACGCCATCCATCTACATTTTTTAGATTGAGACCAGTTCCAAATTGATTAAAAATAGGAATCTCTTGTTATATATAGTTGGAATTCTGAAAGTCCCCCCCCTCTTCCTTCAAAAGTAATGGAAATCTTTGGTTGAGTGAGCCGTGGAGAAGCTCATCATTCTCTATCCCAGACTATCTCCGTCCGACCTTTTTATACTTCTTCCGTGTCTGGATACAGCTGGTTCAACATGTTAATTCACTTTCCGAAAACTTCTAGTCGTAGTATTAAAGCCTTCCAGCCGCGCGCTGGATTCTAAGCAGACCTTACGGATTGCCAATCCTATTCTACTGCATGAGGAATGAGGACAAGGAGATTGGATTCTTTCCTTAGAATCTCAACACAGCTGTCGCTCCCCCCTCCCCTCACAAATCTCGAGAAAAGAAATTCCTTTGCTCAGACATAGATTCCGGCATCGGGATCTTTCTGTAGTTGGATGGTATTTATAGAAAAAAAGAGCCACACCATTGGGAATGAGGATTGGAGTTTCTTATTTCGAAGAGTTTCCTTGTTTCTTTTCGTATAAATGTTGTTTGAAGAGCATCCGCACCGTTTCTTTTACGATTGCGACTTTTGCTCTTTGCGGTGTAATCAACATAGATATTAGTTTATGCTTCAGTTACTGGTTTTGGGATTACTACCGGTAATTTGGGTTAAGATGGGAGGAGATAAACAAAGTGAAATGACAATAGGAATGAAGGAGAGAATGGGTTTGAACCCCAGATAAGTGGTGGGAAAAATTCTGGTGCAATGCCAAAAGGAAAATTACTTTCTGTGTTAGTGGTTCTCTTTTGCTCAGTGCTTTTCTTTTTGATGTTATATATTTATCATATTTATTCTTGTAGAAATATTCGAATAATAAATTCATTCAAAATGGATATTATTAAATTTAGCATATGTCTAATTATTGAATTTATTAAATATTTGAAGTGTAGTAAAAATTATTAGAATCAGAAATTACAAGAACCATACTCAATTCTTGAAAAAAGAAATTGGTGTATTTTACATTGCACAGTATTTTACATTGTAATCGATGCAGAAATAAATTTGTCCCTTGCCCACACATTATCTATACGAATCATACTCAATGTTGGAAAAGGATAACTGATGCTCTTTATGGAGTAATAAAAACAGCTATTAATTTATGCATCAGTTATTCATTTTAAAATTAATATTAATTTAGGCTATGAAGGGTGAAGGGAAACAAAGAAAAAAGACAACAGGAATGAAGGAGAGTATAAATATAAAATAAAAATGGAGGGGAAAATTCTGGAGGTAATTTTGGTATGATTTTGGAAGCTGGATGGAATTACAAGAATCATATACTGAATAAAATATATCAAATATGTGTACTGTATAATCTGCATAAATAACAATTTAAGTTTCAGTAACAGATGTTAGAACTATTGGTGGTAATTTTGGTAAATATAGAAAAAGAAAGGCCTACAGGAATGAAGGAAAGTATAAATATAAAATAAAAATGGAGGGGAAAATTCTGGAGGTAAATTTGGTATAATTCTGGAAGTTGGGTGGAATTACAAGAATCATATACTGTATAAAAGATATCAAATATCTACCGTGTAATCTGCATAAATAAAAATTTAAGTTTCAGATGTTAGAACTACTGTTGGTAATTTTGGTAAATATAGAAAGAGATAAACAAGGTGAAAGGTGAATAGTAATGTAGGAGAAATCAGATTCGAATCCCACATGAGTGATGAAAAAAAATCTGGTGCTATGCCAAAACGAAAATTACGTACTTCCACTGTTTATCCTTCTCTTTCATTTCAGGCTTGCTATTTCTTGTTATTAATATATATAACCAATTATGCATTTTTTTTGTAATATATAACGATTACTACTAAATACGAAAATCAGTTATTATACTGGTTCCGCATCTATATTCTTAAATTTCCTTCAATATTTAACGGAATTTGAAATTTATTTCATCATTATTTAAATATTAGACTCATAAATTCAATTAATTTATAAGAATAATATTCATTGCAGTAATTACTAAGTTATTGTAGCAAGAACAATACTTGTTAAGATTATTTTAACTTTCCTGAAAAACCGAATCTTTGATGACGTCAATCTTGGATTTCCTAATCATAAGTCAAACAAATTATACTACTTTTTCATTTAGATAAAATTTTTAAATAAAGTTATTCACTTTAATGGTTAGAGAGATATTTTCTTATTTTTTAGAGATCGATAATTATTCAAATGGGCTGGCGAAATACAAAGATGAGGATGAAACTAGGCAACTGAAAAAATATTGAACATTTTAAAGAAAATGCTTGTTTTGAAATCTGCAAATAATAATAGAATTTTCCCCACTACAAAAAATCATATTTTGGAATGTAGCATAAATTACCTATTACTCTGCTGCATTCTGATTACCGATTTATTTTTAAATCACTAGTTAGGTACAAAGTTTGTAAATGGACTGGCGATCTATATAGAGATTTAGAGATAGATAATAATTTAAATGGGCTGGCTAAATACAAACATAAGGATGAAATCAGTCAACTGAAAAGATATTGAACATTAAAAAAATGCTTGTTTTGAAATCTGAAAACAATAACAGAATTTTCCCCACTACAAAAAAAATCTTATTTTGGAATGTAGCATAAATTACCTATTACTCTGTTACACTCTGATTACTAATTCATATTTAAATTGTTAATTAGATAAGTTTGTAAATGAGTCAAAATACTTCAAATATGAATAGCAATTTGGAAGCAATAATATAAGCTTCATGTAGGAACAGAAACAGCATGAAGGAAAAAAAAATGCTTGTTTTGAAATCTGCCAATAATAATAGAAATTTCACCACCACACAAAAGTCTTATTTTGGAATGTAGCATAAATTACCTATTACTCTGCTACACACTGATTACCAATTCATATTTAAATCGTTAATTAGATAAGAAGTTTGTAAATGAGTCAAAATACTTCAAATATAAGTAGTAATTAGGAAACAATAATATATACTGCATGTAGGTACAGGTGAATTTATTTTAGAAGTGAACCAACAAATTTGGTAGATCAGTATACTATATTATTAATGATACTAAAGATTCAAAAATATTATTTAAATTTTTTATCAATATATGAATGAATTTATAAAAGCTATAAGAATAGAATTTCAAATAAATATAAAATTTCTAAACACATTTAAGATCTTAAATGGGTCGAATAGAATCTCTAAAAGGTCAGTAGTTTGCCTATTTATTGTATAATACAATTCAGTGCTCTGATTGTATTATACTATAAATAGGCTCTGATAGGAAGAGATTAACACACTAACCTGCAACAGAAAAATGCTTGGGATATGCTACTAGTAGGGAGAAGATTGAGGCAATATTTTATAGATATTGATCTAAGAGAGATCTTACTTCATCTAGAAATGAATAAAGGCCACAAGGGGAACTTTAGTTAGTTTTCTTATAAAAGTAGACAATCATCTATTGTTTGCTAATATTACAAGAAGCATATTTAAAAGGAAAAAGACAGAAATTAAAAAAAATATTTAAAAAATAATTCATCGCGAGTAATTTCATCAAAAACGTAGTGAATTTAAATGAGACGAATTCACAGAATTCACTGGGAGATTTTGATTTCGTTCATAATTAGTGTACGTGACAGGAAGGGAAAATAGAGAGATAAAAGTTTCTTATAATTTCAACTTCAAGAACAACTGTCTTATACAAGGAGTTTTTTTTCTGGTATCTGAACCATATTCTCTGAATGAGATATAAAAATCGAGAAATATCACTTGATTTTAATGTAGCCATACCATCTATATAAAATAAAATAAACAAATTAATAATACTCGATATTGATAATGAATACTAAAAAGATGAGTTAACTATTAATCAATTCATGAATTTTTAATGAACAACTTGAGTTCTTAGCCATGACGGGATTACTAGAAACGGTATAGATCCCATTACTTTAAATGCAGTCAGTGCAATGATCTCAATTTCAATAATTTGATACTTTGCTCATAAAATTAAAATTTAAAGAAAAAAGAGATAATTTTACATTTCAATAATTTATGATTATTTTTCCTCCTATTTAAAATTATCACAGTTTTCTTCGAATAAATTCACATAATAAAGAGAACTTCAAACACTAAATATCTCTTTTTGTTTTCCATCATAATAAGAATGTTATATATTTAAATAATTATGTATTAACTAATATCATGATCACATTTCCAGAATTTGTAAAGATTTTTAGAGTATCGAATGTATAGAACTATTCTTTTTCATTTTGTTGTTGTTACTAAAGGCACATGCCATGGACAAGCCCGCTGATGCATCAGCGGATGTAAGCCAAAATAAGCGTCTCTTGTTTTGAAGTAGCGTCAACTAAGGCCAAGAGCTTTAACTACATACTCATAACAGTTGCTTGCACATCCCCTTTTCATAGGGGGAGATATTCACGCGCCTCATAGATGGAACACATAAGAACAACCATGCCTTAACCGGGACTCGGAAAGCCCATATCACGAGGTAGATGCGCTATTTCTGTGTCAGGACGTCGACATTCTTTTTTTTATCCATTTATTCGAACAATACAAATATTTTTATATTGAATACAATGCTTAGTAATACTTTTAATTGTTTATCTTGTAGCTTTAATACATATACAAATAGTTATCGATGCTTAATTAGACTCTTACTTTAAAACTAACTTATCTCATAAAAGCAACGGTATGTTGCAAAATATAGTTTCATTTATTTTGATTACTTATTCAAATATTATTTAAATGGATGGCATACTGATTCATTGTCGTCTCTTCGTTATTACTGTCATCATTTATTACTGTTTAAATTTGTTACTTTTAAACTTCCTCCTCGGCTCTTAGTCTTTTCATAGTTCTTCAATTTCCAATTAACTCGGTATGAAAATACAGCCCATTGTTTGACTCCACTTTGATTTTATCCTGATATGTTTGCTTTTTATTAAAATACACCCCTTTTACAGAATGTTTAACAGAATGAAAATTAACTTTAAAATGTCGCTAGAAGCATATTTGTGAAATTGAATTGTTTTGTTTTAACATATTAATATCATCTGTGCTTTGAGTTTAAAACTTAGATAACGTTTCTTAACCATTAGAAAAGCTAATAATGTATTACAGAAATATTTGTCATCTTTAGAGCTTTTCCTGAAAAACTGAGATATTTTGTTTGTCATCCAGATAAACTCTTTTGCTATTTTGGGAAAGAATTTATTTTGTTTTAAGAGGCTAAGATTAGAGTTTAATTACTTAGAAAATTAAAATGAGCGGATGAAAGCTCAAAAACATTTTACATAATTTTAACAATGGATTTTTTTTAAAAAAAGATATAATAATAAATCTAAAAATACGCCTCCAAAGATTACATAAATTATATTGTTAATCAATTTGATATTAGCATTTTTTTAAATCTTAAAACTTCTATTCATAGTTTAATTAAGATTATTTAAAGCTCTGAAAAATAATGCTCATTACACCCACAATGCTAAGAAAGGGCGGTAAACAAAATATATTTTTAGAAGATTTTATTTTGCTTGTTTATGATTAGCTTTCAGATTTGATATGTGAAATTTTTCCATTGGATATTAATTTCTTCTTTTACTAAAATTATAAAATTCAGTTATCATTTAGACCATTAATTTTTAATAAATTTTGGTTCTAAGTTTCAAGCAGTATATGATAACTCATTTCATTCATTCAATTCTTAATTATTTGAGTGAAAAATAAATACAAATTTAAATAATAGTTAGAACTGTAATATATTATTAGGATACTTTAGGTAATGTTATGAGATAATAGATTATTGTTATAAATATTTAAATAAAATTGGAGATTCCTGAAAATTTTAATATAAATTTCGAAACTAAATAATGTATATTGCTTTCTATGCTTTCAAAACATTTTATGATTAAAAATGAACTAAAGAATTAAGAGTATGAAATTCATTCAAAAATGTAAAGACAATGGTTTTCCAAAATTGCTCTATTTCATTTATCAAATTGCCATGCTTTTTGCAAGTGTTTTATTTTTTATCGTTTTTCTGACACCTTAAACAAAATTGATTTCTGTTTTATTTTCAAGGTCAAACTCATAGTAATAATGGTAAAGAGAGGCTGAATTTAAATAAAAAAATATCAGTCCAAATTAGAAAAAGGAATTTTAGCATAGAAGCTAGGTATAACTTTTGACTTACTGAAATTTGTATTGCATTAAGAATTAGTGATATTTTTTCCTCTATTTATTTTAAGTAGTGCATTAAGGTTACTGAATTAAGCTGGGGCAGGAAATCCTAGTTGGTAGGGCTTTGGATTCGCATCCCTTGAGCGTGCCAGCAGAAGACTCTCTGTGCGTGTGGTGGCTGGCGCACGTTAAATAGGTCATGGCCACAAAGTCTTCCAAATTGAGAGTAATACCACTGGAGGTACTGGGTCAGAGGTGATGGTTCACTGTTCCAGATCTAAATTACGATCTGTGGATGAATGAAGGAAATGCATAAACGAAGTCCACCCTGTAAAAAGGGTTTATGATGTGTGTGAGCTAGAAGTCAGACTTCTGACCTCGGGTGCTCAGGGCTCCATATCCTCAGAAGCTGCTGCATCCCTCTCCTTCAGTTGTAAAGCGAAACACGAGAACAACAATAACAACTGAATTAAGCTAAATTAAATTGAGGATTCCTAAAAAAATATTGGTATATAGAGATTTTCGATATATGAGAGATTTCGATACGATATAGCAAGATTCCCTTAGTAGAAAGAAAACAAACGTTGAAAAGATCCTTTATTAACAATCTTTTATTAGCGTGTTAAATTAGAAAATATAGAAAATAATATTTTGCGAAAAATATGGTATTAAAAATCTCTATTAGGTGAAAATAATTCTATGCGAAAATTCAAATATAACTAATATTAAAGAAAACTAACCATGAATTAAAATTTAAAAATAAATTAAAGAGGTGATCAAAATGAGAATTTATTTTGATTACTTTTGTGAGCATGTGTATGTGATTTTACGTTTTTAGTTTTCTTCCATGTTTTTGATAAAAAGGTATACACTACATTATGTAAACAGATGAGAAAAAGGAGAAGAGAACTGACCCACTAATCAGATATCTCCAAGTCTAATTTTCATGAGCAAAGTATAAATTCGTATTTATGTGGACTCTTTAAGTGGCCATTTTTCTTTAAAAAAGACTAAGGAAATTTTTTTAAAATTGTCTAAAGAAATCTTTTGAATAAAATCAAAACTCAGGATTCTGTTATTTGGTCTACATCAATTAACTAATTAACTACAAATATTTTTGATTACAGGAATTTGAAGCATCAATAAGATTAAAATTAAAAGTTCAGACTAAAAAATCAAAAGCAGCATGCAATCATCATATGGAAATTAACGACATTGTTGAAAGTGAATGACAGGTAAAAAAAAAGAGAAATAGTAGAAAAAACTCCTTTCAAGCTCCAGAATGATGATATGGCTTATTTCTGTGGAACAATAAAAAGATAAAATCATACGAGTAATTTATCTATTGATGAGAATTTAATATTCCAATCCATGCTGAAGTTATTTTCAACTAAATAAATGATCGGTACTACTAATATAAATGTGAGAGTTTGAATGGATGGGTGATGTTAGTCATTCACGCTAGAACGGCTGAATGAAATTGGATGAAAGTTAGCACAGAGATATATTATAGTTTAGAATAGATCATAGGCTACTATTTATGTCTGTTAATTGAGCGGTTAATTTTTTATTAATTAAAAATGAACTTTCTCGCCAAAAATCTTCATCTCCCCACCACCAAATGAGTAAAGTTTAGCATGTTTTCGACTTATTATTTCAAATTTCAAACGATTCTATTTATTTTCTTAGCGTTTGATGCATTTAAAATTAAACATTGTTAATAAATCGATATTTAGGATTCATTCTGAAGTACTTGTGGATTAAAATAAAGATTGTCCGTTATCCAAGCGCAAACGAAAAATCGCCAAAGAATTTTGGTGGATTTTTACATTTGGCGATTTTTTGCTTTAAAATAACTGTTGGAAATTAGGAGGAATTCTACATGATTTGGCTATTTTTCGCTTGCACCTGGCTAACAGGAAAGTGCCGAAATAAAAGATAATAAAGGAAATTATAAATTTATAATATGTGTTACCCCAACTGGAATAGAAATTTCACTCATTTCCGTTTCCCCAATTGGCGTTGAATTAGCATAGGCAGTTTGTTTTTGACTTGATTTTGTTTTGACCAGACTAATCAGCAAAATGATTTTGAATAATGGTTTTGCTGTTTTGTCTTATTTCAGGTACATACTGTGAATAAATTGTTTTTAGGATAGTTTTGTGGGCTATGCTTCGATATATAACCATTTGCGAGGCTGGTAACTTCACGGCAGCTCTTTGTTTGGGTTTATTTTGACATCATTTTTTAATGTTATTGTAATTCGATATTACCTATAAATTTCCCTTGATTTTTTTCCTGCCGTATGCATTTCTTTTGTCTACTTTCATTATTTTCTATTATTAATTTTTTGGTATGCATTTTATTTTTCTGCATTTATTAATTTTTTTCTATAGCGTTCATCGAAACTTTACGATTGGAACTATTGCTGCCGTCCGCGTTACATTCGGACATTTCGCTAAAATTTGGCGACAAACTATTCTTTTTGGCGAAAATTATTTTTAACAGCACCATAATAATAATACGATTTGATGACATTTTACATTGTGATCTGATCGCCAGTTCTCATACGTACGCATCAAAATTTCCACTCTTACGAAGTCGCGGGTAAAAGCTAGTGTGAAATAATTTCGAAGCTGCGAATTATTTAGAGATAAATAATCATATTCTTTTTACTAGAAAAATGTAAGCCATCATTTAAATTTATGAGTTTTACTCGAAGAATCTACTTAATTATTAAGAATGGACGTACTAAAAAAATTATCTTTTGGTTTTATTAATGAAGCTATATTAGTGCTACTTCGAGGCAAATCTCATATCTCTGAATTCTGAGGACCGCGCCTCAACTGACATTCCTTCTACGAAATTCTTCGCCAAACAAACGGGAGAATATTTGACTCCTATATATTTAACGGGCTCCAGGCCTGCTTTCATAGCAGAGCATCTATGGAATCTGGTTCAGAAAGTGGAATCCATAAGTCCCTTAGCTAAGATTTTACCATTAGATGACAATTGTCTGAACAGTTCGGATTGATTGATTAGTATGTTAAATCACGATCTCTTTCACAAGATAGGTGAGAATTAGAGGACACTACGTCGTAATGCAGAATTTTAAATTTCCATTGGTCATAATCATTGGTTAGACTTATCATTGATAACCATTGGTTAGATTATGCTGCCAAACTGGCAAAACATTCACTAACAGTTAAATGCTTTAAAAACGAAAGTCATTTTGAATATCCACCAGAATACCCGCTAAAATAGCTGCCATGATTCTGTAAAACGTTTTAGAGTTGCTAATGAAATTTTATAGATTATTTCATTTATCCAGTTATCGCTTAAAAAATATAAGTTTGTGACTTACTATAGAAAGAGAATGTGAAGGCGAGACTTTTAAATTGCACAATTTCAATAACTATATAATCATGCATAACGTTTGGAGATCCATTATGACAGATTGCAAACCATGAGAATCATAAAATTTCACTACTTGTAAGTATATAGATATCCATTTTTCTTTTATTACGCAAATTTCCAAAAAATATTCATGTAATCTTCAAATTGCTGAAGATTAATCTTCACGCACATATTAAACAAATCAATGGAATTTACAAGGCATTAGAGCTGTAAATCAACTTTTGAGAATTGTAATCCGATAAATTTAGTTTTCAGATTCTTCAATAAGAATTCGAATTTTCTAACTTTCTAAATCTAGTTTTTCCTTCTAAGAACATGTAATTTTAAAAAAAATACATTTTTTAAGATTAAGAGCTATCTACTGCTATTATTAAATAAATAAGTCGGCCATTTCTATATTCACAAATATGTCTACATTCATTCCAAATATAATGCAAATAATTCCAAAAAATTATTATTTATAGTATAATAAAAACATGTAGAAATAACTAAAATACCTATATGGTATAAGAAATGTTTTTCGTATAATTACGAAAATTCTTTTTACTTTTGTAAATAAAATAAACTTCTTCAACCCCTGCAATTTTTAGTTAAAGGTTAAAGAATGGAAACAGCAGAATTTTTGCAGCAGGTCTAACAACATATCATGTGAGGCTTTGTGTTTAAAAAAGAAATCCAAAGAAGAAAGCAATCTAAACTTGTATGAATTTCATAAGAAATAAAAAGCAACCGTTATATCACGCAATATGTTTAATGCCAAAATATAATTTTCTTCATTCAAACTCGTATTTAATCATGTAAACTTATTTTTAAAAACTAATCCGAAATTTCATCTCAGTTTTAAGAACTAATGGGACTAACAAAGAACCAAAGATTCATATGTCGTTACTAACCGAGAGTATTTCCATTTTACTGGGTTCTCGCTCTGATTTGGCCCATAGTCAATTTCCGAATCGTTTTAGATAAACAGATGTTTTGATAAAATATAAGAAATGCTACAAATAAAATAAGAGAAAAGTGAAGAATTATATTTTATGTTGTTTAAGTCAATAAATGTAGTTTTGAAAAATTGCAATGTCTATCGTTTTATATAGTTTAATAAGCTATTTTAGGTGCAGTAGTGTTTTTTAAAATTATTTCTAAGTTATTTCTTTTAAAACTATTTCTTATTTATTTTCTAAAATTATTTCTAATTATTTCTAAAATTATTCCACATTTCCAAGACCAATACCGATCGAGTTATGAAGAATTGCCTACTATAACTATTTCAAACCTTCTCAATGGCCTCTTTAATGGAGTTCTCTCAGTAAATGGACTAATTGATCTAAAATAATAAAATTTAAAACTGTATAATTTCACCAGTCGTACTGTTGAATTTTTTTCTTTTAAATGTTAGTGTATAGAAAACATTTTATTATATATAAATAATAGTACCATTGACGCGTATACAAAGTTATATTCCACAATTTTCTGCAATTATAATATTTTAAAACCATTATTTTCAATTGGAAGTATATATACGAAACAATTTAAAAATTAACTATTGCATGCTGATCAGACAGGTTACCCTGTGTATTGTCGTTTGGCAGATAGATTGTAACATGAATTCATAGATTCTGAATTGAATATTAACACTGAGTGTCAGTGAATTGAATATGAGCGAGAGTTGAATTGAATATGACCTAGTTTCTTAATGTTTACGAATATGTAAATCTGTCCGTAAGGTCATTTGATTATATTGATCTGCGTGTTATTTATGCATTTTGCTTATAAATAGACAAAACATTAATTAAATAATATGAACATTAAGTTTTTATACAAATTATATCCAATTGTTTGGAAAGCCGTCACCGGATTTTGTGGGAGATTAGAATGTTATAAACTAAATACGGATTTATTCATTAATATTTAAGCAATTTTTTATAAAATCCTTTTGCGGAGAAAATTTATTATTTTTCTCTCCTGCAAAAACTAATCGCTAAAAAAATCTGGTCACGGTCTTATCTACAGTTTTTCAGGGAGAATTAAAATTTTCCGTTTTAGTGAATTTACAAAGAGATGAACAGATGATAATTCGAAGGTGCCGAGTCAGGTAAATTTGGGGGGTGGGATAAGACATCCAAGCGAAACTTCAACATCCTCTTATACCGGCTTATCTAAGATGTATGTGATTCAGCATTATCCTGGTTCTTTACGATTGGCCAATTGTGGGCGTTGCTGGTCAATGGCTTGCTTTAAATTGCCCACTTGCAACATTTAATCGAATTATTTGGTTAGGTGATAATAGCTCACAATAGATAATGCCTTTCGGATACCGTCAGTAACATAACTTACTGGGCATTGATATTGAACTTTTGGTAGTTGAAAAGGATTCGCTAGGGCCTAATGACCACAGGTCTGTGAATTTGGACAATTATTGCCTCTGGTGATGAATTTATTGGCTCGACTTCTCTCCGGAGTTTTGTCAGGCTTTAGAATATGAATATGCGGTAAT
>JAOUZG010015275.1:1583351-1605056 GCA_026289955.1 Argiope argentata | reverse complement strand
CACACACACACACACACACACACACACACACACACACACACACACACTCAAATTCTTCTTCTGTGACTAAAATTTACCGAAAGTTTTGCCTGTTGCAATTTCAGATGATTTTAGACCATTTCAATTGACGCCTCGAAGAAGCTCGACTAATCAGCGCATAGTGATTCCTAGAAGCGGCCGTTTATTGGCCTAAAATAATTGAATTCAAAACTTCATATATCAGTCAGCTGAAGTGATAGAAGAGTGGCACTTAATATGTTTATCATACTTTTTTTTATATTTTACTAACTATGACTATAGGAATAAGGGACTTGTGTAAAAATTAAAACAGTAAATTTTCTGTAAGTACATTTATTAATTTAAATTACATAAACATACTTTAAGTAATTTAGGTAATTTTTTTTCATTGAGAATTTTATGCATACTTTTATTGATTTAGAAATCAGATCTTGGGCTTAGATTAGTAGGAGTATTCTGTTCAATTCGGCGATAATAATTAATAATTACCAAAAGTGCCATACAACTCATGCTTACTTTAAAGAAGTATAATGTGCTGAATGGAATGTCGAATTAATTAGAAGAGTGATGGGGTAATTATACCTTATTAGGAATATACTGAATAAAATGTACTTACAAGTAAAAGAAAAATGCATCGGAGATCCAGGATGATTTGATTGACTTCTTTAAGTCCAAATAAAACTGAAACAAATAAAGAAATATTATTTTCCTTTAAATGACAGGAAATAAAAAATAGTTATTTGCTTTTTAGTTAAATGTGTAGCCAGTTTTATCTTATTAAAATTTCTTAATTTCCTGAAAAGAGATTTTTTTACAAATGATTTTCTAGAAACATTAGCAGTAATTCTTTGTGGATTTAAATGAAATAAAGCAAAGAATTTAAAACAGAGCGTTTTAAAGAAGATGATGTTGAAGAAAATTACGAAATGTTCTTAACATTTAAACCATTTTTGTATAGTTCTCTTATTGAGAAAATTTAGCAATACAAATTAAAAAAAAAACGAGCTCAACATTTTCCCCTTTACATTGGGAAATAATTCAGTGCATATTTTTCAATATATTAAGTATCGCATATTGTAGAAATTTATCTTTAATAAAATGTACAACTTATGCATTTCAACTAATATTTCTACATAAAGTAGTTTTATAAAGTCTGACCTGGCCTTAATTATAAATAATTGAAAATTCTTGCAATGATTATTCTTTTAAGAAAATCTTTACTCAGTTTTATGCTGTGTAAAACTTTTGTAAAGTATAAAAAAAAAAGAAATTTGAATCATAGTTTTACCTATTTAAAATTTTGTGTTTTCTTTTGTAGAGCTCTTGCATTTTGAAAAAGAGTAAAAGTTCCGAATGAGGAATAATGAAATTTTTTCTCTTTTAAACTCCAGTTTAGATTGCTCAAATCTACAAATTTATAAAAAAAGTTTTTATTTTTGAAGTATTAATTCTGAACAAAGAAACTAGTTTTAAGTGGTTAAATGCAGCTTAATTCTTTTGTAAATAAGATCAAATCAGACTACTAAGACAAATTATAAAATTTTTAATTTGACAACTGTAACCATTAATTTATTACACAGACCCACCCGTAAGCACACGGATAAAACTAAATGATCTGCCCCCGCAACAGCAGCACTAGCGAGATCTGTGGTTGAGTTCTAAGAGCCCTCCCCGGCCACGGCACAACCTATTCCTAGGGACGTCATCAATGGCAGGGAGCCAGTTTACACCTCTTTCTGTACCCGCTAGGATAGCAAGAATCAACTACCAGACCAGAAGCGTCATATCCTCATTTTTGAGGAGCCCTCCTAGTGGGAACTGACAACCATAAATAAGTAATTGTTAAAAAAGAAAAAAAAAATCTGACAAATTCACTCAGATATTCCAAAATTAAGTTCATATACAGAACAAATAAAATTTTTAATACTAAAGCATAATTATGAAGTAAAAGCAATTTTTGTAATAAGAAATCTACAAACGAGGTAATTTACTTTTCCATAAATAAATCTGTAAATTTTCTAGATTTACCTCTTAGTTTCTCTTATTAGTTTATGAAAATAATAGATTTTTCGAATAATAGTATTAAATTCCTACACAGAACAAATAAAAATTTCCTATACTAAAACATAATTACGAAGTAAAAGTAATTTTTGTAAAAAGAAATCTACAAACGAGGTAATTTACTTTTCCATAAATAAATCCGTAAATTTTCTAGGTTTGCGTCTTGGTTTGTTTTATGGGTTTATGAAAACAGATTTTTATAAATATTTATAAAACAAAATTTGGGGAAATTTAAAATAAAATTCAAAATTCACAGCGTCGTTATTTGATATATAGGAAAGTAAATTTTCAACATCTAATGGTCATTATAAGTAATTTCTTTTAGGTATACTTTAACAGAAATATCATTAAAGGGATAAGATAGATATATAGTGACACAATGGCTATTCGATGAGAACATCAAGATGACCAGATAAATTAAACCCAGAAAATTAATCAAATATTGAAATATTTGAAACTTCTACCCATTTATTTGACGAAATGCCGTTATCTATTTTAATTATTTTTTTAGCTATTCATTATACCATTAAAGGGATAAGATGGATGTACAATCACATAACGATTGTTTGGCGGGAACATCAAAATAACCAGATAAAGTAAACCCAGAAAATTAATCAAACATTGAAATATTTGAACCTACTACCCATTTATTTGACGAAATGCCGTGACTATTATAAATAATTTGTCTTAATCAAATTTGTTTAATAAATCGAAAGACCATTATAGGGATAAGATGGATATATATACAGTCACAATGATTGTTTAGCGAGAATGTCAAGATAACCAGATAAAGTAAACCCAGAAAATTAACCAAACATTGAAATTTTTGAAATTTCTACCCATTTATTTGAGGAAATGCCGTAATCTATTATGGAAATGCCGTGATCTATCATAAGTAATTTCTTTTAGCTATTCCTTAATCGAAAAACCATTAAAAGTATAAGATAGATATATAGTCATTTAATGATTGTTTGGCGAGGACATCAAAATAACCAGATAAAGTAAACCCAGAAAATTAATCAAACATTGAAATGTTTGAACCCACTACCCATTTATTTGAAGAAAAGCCGTGATCTGTGGAATTTAAACGAAATCCTAATGACATTTAAGACTCCCTTAATCGTATGCAGCAAGGAGATTTGCAAGTCCTTCACCAAGTATGATGTCAAGAGCTCCAGTCGTCAAGAAAGTAAACAGTTAATTTGGACAAATGGTATTACGGCGTTAGGCGAAAGCTTTTCTACTGAAGTCTTATCACAGACTTGCAACCTGGTAAGGAGACAAACTTCGCTTCCGTTTCTGTCTCTTAACTCATTAGAGCATAAATCTGGCATTGTTGACTGAGTACTTCAGGCCCATCCCCCTCTTTACTTAATTGCTGATGCTGACGTTCAAGGAGTAACTGTCTTTCATAATGTCCTCGCAAATTGTAATGAAAAGCATTACCTTATGAGCAGCGTCACTTATAAAATGAGCGCAAAATGTTTTTTAAGGAGTTTTATTATGGTTTCTTGATTAATGACCCATTGTAAATTACTCGGCCGTTAAATTTTTCTTATCTTTAAATGCACCAAGTACTTTTCAAATTATTCTTTTAACTTGAACGTTAATTATTTTTAAATTATTAAGATGTATACAAAACTTGATTTATTTTTAATCGAAATGACCTCAGATATCTATTGGGCTTCTGACTAATATGTTTTATTCCCAAAGAACATTGTACTTATTTTCGAAGTTGAGTTAATTGTTCATCAATGAAGTGTAAATAAGTAATCATTTATCTGTTATAGCCTAATGCTGAAATTAGAAATAAATAGATAAATGAAAAGGAGATCTACGGTCGCAAATTTCAAGTTATCGTGTGAGAACATTATTATTTTTAAGTGATTATTTGTCTTAATCTAAGTCATTAACCAGTTTAAATCGGCTTGGAAAAATTAAGAGGCTTCTCTCTCTTTAATGATAATTATTTTTAACTTTCAATTTTTCTATCAGGAAAACAAAGTTTGAAGTTCGAGAAATTTTAAGATAAAAAAAACAACAATAATTTAGACGAAGTTCACTATTAATGGGAGCTACTGTATGTTTGGTAAAATAAAATGGACGTAATGTAGATTGATATTAAAATTATATTCTAATATTTACACTATTTTGAGAATTGCAATTAGTAAGAATGCGCTTATAATATCCTTAAAAATAAATATAAGTCACATTTTACAAAACTGTTATAGTTAAAACTGAAAGCGAATAAAAAAAACGATAATCTTCTGAGCACAAGATTAATTATTTAAAAGTAAGAAATCGCGAACAAACTGGAAGATGACGTCATTTCACATAAACGACAAACAAAAAGCAATTGATAATAAATTTAATTAAACATCTCAAAGAATACTGGCAAAACAAGCCTCAAATGTCATGGGTCAGGTGACTCGCAATCTACCAATGACAAAATGAAAATTTCTTGCCTTCAAATTTCGGAGACACCAAAACCTCCTAAACAAAACATCATGTTATTACATGATAATAAGCATTAGTGCATATCTATTAGTCTTAGAGGAGTTACATAAACATAAATAAATATTAGGGCCAAAATGCACCACGTACAGTAAAAAAAAACCTTTGAATGATGAAATACAAATTTAATTACGGTATTCCTTAATACATAACGTTATGATATAGTCAAATATAAACGTACAAAATATTGTGAAATAGACATTTATATAATTGTTACATTCCGTGAAAAGGTATTGAGATATCACATTGCCCTGTCAATTGTTATTCCAATTGATGAACTTGTAAGAGAATTGTGTATTGACAAAAAATTCCAGATATGGGGAATTTAATTGTTCTTTTGAAGGTTATTATGTTATATTTAAAGTTATATCATCTTAACATTTCGCAATAAAATAAGAATGCAAAGATATCTTCAAAAATTTTCTTTAAGCGTATATTAACATAGCACTAATTGTATACACTCAGTCAACGCGAATAGTGAGCCACCATGTTCTGACGTAATAGCACCTTCTGTGGCAGGCATATTCTGACGTCACAGTAACGGCAATCACTTACAGCTGACAGGCTATACCTCGGCACCTCTGATAGATTCTAAAATCCTCGCAATATTTCCTAAACACTTCACCTCTTCTGAAAGAGAAATACCCTAAAGGGTAAAATATTGCTCAAGATATTATGAAACAATATATAGAAACATAGTAATGTAAGTGAACATGTTAACAAAATAGATAAGAAAGTGTTTTTATAAAATGTGCACCGAAGTAAAAAACAAAAGGAAATATTGTGTAGTTCAAAAATTGAACTTGTACTAAAATGGAGAGTGATGATAAAAAAAAACCGGATTAAATAATCTGCAGTAAATGGATTACAAAATAAAAAGGATAAGAATTATATGCAATACACATAGAAGAACTTTGCAGTGTCAGAAATGCAAACACCAAGTTTCCAATACGTATTTTTTAAATTCTTTGTGAAGTTCATATATATGGTGACTTATAATTGGAAATATGAGATTAATCCTGGGTCATTTTATACAGATTTAGTCACAAAGGTAATAGGAACTTATAGAGTTCAGAAGTTTTTATAAAATGAATCTCTGTATTGTTTTATATTAAGTCTTTGAATGTTAGAAAGAAACATTAAATATGTTCATTTTTCTTAATGTGAAAGGTAAGATCGAACTCATGTGTATCTGAAAAAAACAATTTAAAAAAAACGTTTATTATTATAGAACATTAAAAAAAATAAGATGAGGTAATTAAAAAATATAGAGAATATAGCAAAAAATATGTATCCCAAATTAGATATCAATTAAAATTTTCATTTCTAAGACATTTGAATTATGGAACAGATACATTCTGTAGAAAATAGTATAGATTTAAATGTTTTATCTTCGAAAATGTTTTTTAGCGATTTTTCAGTATGTATGGTGCAATTGATTGATTACTCATTTAACGTAATTTAAAAATTTAAAGCTAATTTCTATAAGCTGTTATTAACTTAATCACCAATTTCTATAACATGTTATTACTTAATCACTAATTTCTATAAGCTATTATTAACGTAATCACTAATTTCTATAAGCTGTTATTAACGTAATCACTATTTTCTATAAGCTGCTTTCTGTTACAATTAAATATTTGCAGAGAAAATCAATTTTTTTTATATAAGACATTCGGATTTCACTCTCATTTGATTATAATGAAACATCTGTCAAAAATTATATCCATGAAGAATGTGGGATTATAATGCATCGGAAATAAATTCTAGAAATATATGCTCAAACATAATTAAACGGCCAGACGCTGATAAACTTTAAGCGAAGCACATTTTTATTTTTTAACCTTTAAATGAAGACCTGTAATTAGATCTGGAGTGTAATTAGAAAAGAATAAAGAAGGCTTTATTCTTTATTTCTCTGAAGACTTTGATCGTCGGGAAACAAAATCTACTTGCGCAGTGAATTCAATGAGCAGTTGTCAAAAATTGTTGTTCTGATTACTTTGAATTTTGACACAACTTTCACTGTCTAGCTGAAGCTCACGAACGTTGCTCTTCCCACATTTTGTTTTATTTTATCTTTTTAAAATCTTGTTTATAGACAACTCTCGCGTTTCCACTCGCTGAAGTACTTTGCAGCCATATCACGTACGCCCTTTTCTGTACCGGCTTTTTACTTGTAAACGTCCTATCTCCTCTCCTTCTCGTTCGCGTTTTGTTTTAAATACGATTTCTTGTTAACATTCATTCCATTAACGTCGGTATTCACATCGTATTCCGCTCATTTAAAGCTTTCTCTCAGTTAATAATGGGAAATAATTATCTCTTTATTCTATTAAGGTTTCAGTTATTGTTCCTTACTGCCCGCATCTAATTTCCAATTCTGGTTTCTGGTTTAATGCACTCTATGCAATACGAACAAATCTTTTGAAAGTTATATTTATAATGAAAAAAATACAATTCCAATGGGAGATGGAAGTGTTAAAAATTTGAAACATGGTGAATGAAACCAAATTCATTATGTTAGAATGTTAATAAGAACCTAAATGGATTCACTTAATGAATGAAATTTTTAATGAATAGCATAGAAAAGAATTAACAAATGCTCCATTTGAGAATGGGCATAATTTGTGAGATGGAATAATATAATTACGCAAGAATAACTTGTTGTGATTTAAGTTTAATAATAGAGTAATTTTGAAATAGCTAACGAAATTTTGATACATTTTGAATACTTTTTTAAATTTGAGCCCGAAATGTATCTATTTTGCTGTCCGCATAATTAAATTGGGCGTGAGATAATTTTAATGCAGTAACGATCGTTATAATGAAATATTTGAGAAATATATATTTGTTTTCTTGCAATATTTTATTAACTTAATAACATGTAAAATTTTACATTTAAGTTTGTTCTAAAATTTCCATTATACAGAAATTTAATTACAGTCTTTGTATAAAACGTTTTTAAATTAACTTTTTAATTAAATTTTAATAATAATATTAATTGAATTTCATTATTTAAATTTTAATTACATTTTAAAAAAGGTTTTAATTAGAGAACACATTTTAACAAGTTGTATTTTCTTAAAACCAATAATATTTTGTGGATGATTTTACTTCTCAAAAGGATGATAAGAATTGAGTTCGGACGGAACCCTTTTAATCCGAGAGGAAGTGAATCGGGGCTTTAAAGTTCAACCTTTTAAAAAATATTTCACAGAAATGCGATTTTTTCGAGTGAAAAATTTCAATACAGTTGAATTCAGAGTGATATTACAGTTGACCACAAACATTTAGTGGATTTTTCTCATTTAATTATTTTCGAGTCTTTAAAATCCATTGCGATTACTCGCATTTTGGAATTCGATTACTTAAAAAAAGGTCACATCAATTTTTTTTCAAAATTAATAATATAATTTTATTTTATTATAAATAGTTCAATACTAATAATTTCAGGATAAATCTTGTATTTTTCAGCTTTTAAAGAAGAAGAATCCGGTAATGTCATTTAAACTTTCCATGCTTAAAATATTTTTAAATCTGGAATTTTAAAAATAATCGTAATTGTTTCAAAATATTCTTTTGTATTTAAAGTATTGCAATTTAGAGTAATTATTATATTTTTTTAACGCAAAAATATCTTCTTTACCAAGAAAAAAAATCCCCAAGCCTCTAAAACCCGATTCGCGGCAAAGCGGGTTATATATCCAAGCATAAATTCCCATACATAAAAAATATAATTTGAAATATTTCAAAAACTTCTCGAATGTTTCAAAATTGCTTCTTAAAAAAAGTAATCGTCCCATTTTTTTTATCTTTCATGTTACCCTTTTCTTGTTGAAATGAGTCAATTGGTGCAAATACAAAAGCGTGGAAAGTTAATATTTCTAAAACTGGATAATAAAAGCAAAAAAAAAAATATCCAGTTTATTTAGCAAATATGCGTGTCATACATTTTAAAAAGTAACTTTCATTTTCTTGAAAGCTCATTTTTATTATAACCGAAGTCTTTTCTTTACGATTATGAATTCGCTGTTCTTTTGAGATAAACAAAAAACATAAGACTTTAAAAAAACTATTCGAAGTTATTTCTGTTTTTAAAATAATATTAAAAATGTTTGAAAAAAAAAAGAGCTTTTAAATGAAACAAGCAGAGTTCATGATTGAAACTTTTTCGTAATTTCGAAAGTTTTGAACAACTGATGAACAAAGAATATTCTTTGTTTGTTGTTTAAATTTTTAAGCCTTTATATAGCTTGAATATAAATAAAACATTTTTTTAAATCATTGATCCCATTAAATCAAAAATTAGTGTTTTAATCTGCTAACTATTCTGGTTTCAGTTCTTTATTCTTACTTTTCATCACCTTTTTTTTAGTTCGTATGAAAAATTTTTGAAAGATTTTTAGAATACCATTCTTTTTACGCAAAATGGCTGTTTAAATAAAGATTTCTGAATGGTATAACAAGAGATGAAAAATAAAATCTCGCAAAGAATTATCATTTTTGAAAGAAAATTATTTTTCTTAAGCAGAGAATAAAATAGCTCCCCAAACAAGAATTTTAATTCACTCTTCATGTTAAATTAGCATTAAAATTTCAATTTTAAGGCTATTGAGATAAATTGCTTTATGGAACTTTTTATGTAAGGCTTGCTTAGCATAAAGCTTAGTTCGAAAAAAAAACATAAAAAGATGGAGTTTGAAAAATGTTATTCTATACGCTGGAAATTGGTTTAACTTCGGGAAAAAAAGGAAGAAGCAAAGTGCAAAAAGACGAAATAAATTTTATGTTCTTATATTTTAATACTTTCGCACCTTCCTGTTTTCTTTCCAGTTGTATAATGAAAGAAAAAAATGCTTGTTGAAAGAAGTATTAGTTTCTTCATTGAAATCTTTTGCATTTAATTGAAATTTTTAGCGAAACCTTTCTCACAAAATCTGACGTAACTGCTTGATACGACGGTATAAATTATAAAGCTTTAAAATAAAACTCGAATAAGACTAGAACAAAATTGTTCCTTGAACCCATACTTAACTTTTTCAGGAAATTAATCGCATACAGCTTACTTCCAAATTAGTTGGTAGTTATTCATTTGTTATCTCATATATATTAATAAATTATTTAAAATCAAGCACAATTTTTTTACATTTTTACTTTTATAGTAGTTGGAAAGATCAACAAACAAAATTAAGTTAACTGGATTTTATCTCTTAATTAATTTCCAAGTCCATCCAGAAATAGCCCTCGTGTTATTTCTAAACGATATATTAATCTAATTAAATTTTATTATTTTAACTAATATTCAGATAATAAAATATATCACGTGAGTTAGTAATCGATTTTCCAAGATAATTACCATCTCATACTTCATAAATATAAATAAGCTTGAATTCCCGATAACATATCTTTTTTGAATTAGGATAGAATGTTGACAACTCGTGGGCTTTTAAGAAATGGTATAACATAATATATCAACACGAAATATAAACATAAGTAAAGATTTAACAATTTATGTATTTGTAATCATTAAATATTGTAAAGCTTGAATTAAAGTGCTCATTTATTTCGTTGATTATCTTGAGATGTTAAAGCTTCCATTATTTTATACTACAATATTATTTATTATCTAATACATCATTATATAGTTCATTATAGCTTTGATGTTTTTGAGATTACTTATATTTACATTATACATTTTCCTAGGTAAACGCATTATATTTTTGTGACACTGCATTCAAATTGTGATTAAAACATCCGAACGTTTAACATTTCTTTGTATGACGGAAATCATTACATTTAGCGAACAAAAAATTGTACTCTAAGTGGTTGTACTGTCAATTGGCTGTTGTTGGTAACTTCCTTCCCGACTACTGTGTAATAAGAAAAGTAGCTGTAAAAATATTATCACATCATTATAGCGAGTTTGAACTTGTAATTCCGCTGTTTGCTGTGGTTGGAAGAAACGTGAGAATTCTTGATTATTATTTTTTTAATCTGAGATTTTTTTTGCTCATAAAAGCAATAATGAATGGATATATTTAGAAGAGATCAGCATTCAAGATTTTGTACTGAGCTTAATATGCAAATTTGCATGATGATAGATGGAAAATAGAGTGATTTTTCACTATACTGGGTATTTTTTTTACTATTTTGTATATTTATAGTAGAAATTATTATGTATATTTTCCTTTAAACTCAATTATGAATTATATCACCCTGATTTATTTCACAAAAAAGCAATTATTTAAAAAAATTAAGACAATTCCTACAAAAGTCAACAAAAGAAATTTTTTATTTTAGTTACTTTTTATTAAATAACTTCAATTATTGATGTTGTTCTCGTGTTCAGCTTTACAATGGAAGGAAGGGTTCAGTAGCTTCTGAGGGAGTGGACCACTGAGTACCCGAAGGCAAAAGTCTGACTTTTAGCTTACACACGTCAAAAAACCTTTTTACGGGGCAGACTTCATTCATTCACAGACTCGTAATTTAGTTCTGGAATAGAGAACGATCACCTCTGACCCAGTACCCCCAGTGGTATTACTCTCGACATGGAGGACTTTATGACGACTTCAGATTTAACGTCCACCACATAGACACACGGAGAGTCTTCGGCTGGCGAGTTCAAACTCGCATCCTAAAGGATATGAATCCAATGTCCTACTAACCATGATATCTCGGTCAAATAATTACAATTACTTTAAATAATTGATCAAAAAATTATATTAGCGGTGAATCTTCAACGCCAGTTGGGGTAACGCAATACAATTTTTAATTTTATTTATTCTGTTTTATTTTAATTCGAAAATATTTCAAAATGAATCCGAAAAATCAATGAATTAACAATGTTTAATTTTTAAAACATTAAACATTAAGAAAATATGTAGAATCGTTTAATATAATCGGTTGAAAATATGTTAAGCCTAACCTCACTGGAGTGGGGGGGGGGATCGAACTGAATTCGTTACTTATTTGTCGGTGGGGAAATGATTTTTGGAGAGAAAGTTTTTAATTTATTAATAACAAACTAATGAATTAATATTTGAAAAAAACTGCAATAGCATCAAAAGACATCCACTACAAGTTTTAAAAAGTTTATATATATAGTTATAATCTTTATATATAGATGTATTGGGAGAGTGTGAGCTAACAGTAAGAATTGAAAAAAGAAAAAAATTAGGATGTTAATATCCTTTCCGATTACATGTTTTATCTTTCATGATGATAATATTTCTTAGTAATGAATTCATAGTCAAAGTTCGTAGCTGTAGCGTTGGTCTAATTTCGTAGCTGTGATTAAAGTAGCGTGAGGAGGCAGAGAGTTTATCAGTATGCAGGAGTCTATCTCACCCCTCCCGCTATCTTATTTCCCATCTCCTCTTGTCAATGGTCTCACGCCTTGTCCTGTCTCTCATATCCATTTCTTCCACCTCAAGCCTGTTGGGATTTTGAGGCCTCTCATATTCCAGCATTCCAATGAAACCCTTCTTTAATATGGAGATTTTGGATGCGATTCACAATTTCCCGTTTCTTAACATTATTTGCATAGCGGAGATTCCCCATCGACATGCGAGGAGAGAAGGGGTGAGATCTGGATTGTACATCTACTGCCAACCTTGCACACAGAAATGAAAAGGGATAGCGGAAAGTACGCTGTGAGGTGGATAGGAAGTACAGATTGGAGCCATCCCTCATCCCACCCTCGGTAGTGGAATGCCCAGAATTCATTCACAGATATCTCGAAAATCGAATTGCGAAGAGGATGCGTCTCAAATTCTAAGGGGGTTCACAGCCAAAGTGAATCCACTTTTAATTAGTTTGGAAAACGGTTGACTCGTTATATATCGATATTAAAATCAACATCAAGAAGCAAAAATCTTGTTGGAACGGAATATTGATGAAGCACGGAGATTGAAATTTGAACTTGCTGTGTGTGTAATTTTGACAGGATATCAACGTAGGTCTGATTGAAGTCGCCATGTTGGTGTTTGTGTTTTCGGTTGTAGAAACTTATATTCTTTTGGAGAAGATAGTTATGTTTATGCTTGAAAAGTAGTTTTATTTTTAAAAATTATCAGGGAAATAAGTAAATATCTATTGCATATCCAATTAAATTTGACGATTTTGCTTTCGTTAAATTGTCTTTTTATCCTTTAACTTTTCTTTGGAAACCGCATGAGGACAATACATAATATGTTTTGTCTCCTCTAATTTTGATCAAACTTTTAAGATATAGTTTATTACTGATTACATTTTTAAAAAAACAGATGTGTTTTTTTTTCCATTTTTTAGAGCTTAGCACAACATGAAAAGTATTTTTCAGTCGGCAAAGGTTTTGTGATATGATATGGCATAATAGACAGCAGGCTGGATCATTGAATTCTTATATTCATTCATCAAATGATTTGTGAATTAATTGCGTGTATAATTAATAATTCAAACAGTCTTTTTAAAAAATATTTTGTTAACATGATTCAAACACAGGATGAAGCTTAATGTTAGGTTCATGAAAGCTAAATTTCTCCTGGTGGGTTCATCAATGTAAAAATGGTTCGGGGTGATTTACCTGAGTTCTGGTTAAGGGATGTACCTTCTTCTGAAGAAGACGGGTAGTGGCTGGTAACGCCCCTTAAGACTGTCTAATTCTCGTGTTAATATAAAGACGATTATCAATCATATTAACTCGATTGCTTTAGCAGGACTGAGGTAGATTTGCATAGTTAGAATTCTGAATGTTAAATAAAGGTGGAATAAGCAGAGACATCTTGTAGCAAGTGTTGTAGTTGAAAAATGTACAAATTCAACATATTTGAGGCTAAGAGATTAATTGTAAATACTAAATCATATTTGATACAACTCAGAATTATCAATATGTTCAGGACAAACAAAATGACTTAAGAATTTTTGTTGGGTTAAATTAACGCTCCGTTTTAAAGCTACACAAGAGAAGAATAATGTTTACATAACAAGAGTGGAACCTAATCTTCTGCTTCACTATTCAAATTTCCATGCCATCACAACGTGGCGAGATTTTATCCTTGACGAGAGATGAAACTTTCAAATTGACAGACGTGGCAGATTTCCTGCAAAATATGGTCTCAAAACGACCATACAAGATTTTGAAGAAGACACCTCACCACTCGATTCCTGCTGTCACTGAATACATCAAAAAAGGGGCATAAAAGTTAGACTGACAAACCAGAAGCGATATTATGGATTATTTTGACTAATTTAAAATTTTGTGTTTATAAAAAAATGCAAGAGTTCACTTTATCAAAAGTTTGAGCAAATTATAAAATTTACTTTGTTGGTTTATTTGGTTACTTTCACTCTATTTATTTTGTAAGAATATAAAAACTATATTTTTCATATTTCAGAAATTGATCAGATTCCGATTTAAATTGATTGATTGATAAATATTTCAAGTGGTTTTACATCAAATTCTGTTTTTTGTTCATTCATACATGGAAAATTTTGATGAGGATTTTTTCTATTTATAGTACTTGTTTGAAATTCTTTCTATAAATTTGTCATGTTTATTACAAAATGGTATAATGAAGTATTCATTTTTTAGTGTTTTTAATGAAAATATTTCAATTTGCTCATTTTTTTAGTAAAACTTTAAACTATCAGTAAAAAATTTGTATTTCAATATTAGAACATCTTAAATTCCAAGCTCATATGCAGTATATTTCAGCAAATCTTAAAGTACTGAAACCAATATAATATTTGATAAAATCTTGCAGACTTAATCAAATTGAAAATTTTGCTTTAAATTTGAAATATTCATTTTTTTTTCTGACTTTAACACTTAAATGCCTGAATTTTGTTATTTATTAAAAAAATATAAATATATTAATTATATTAAGGTCCATAATTCACAAGAAAAATAATTTTAAAAATGTAATATTGACTAAATAAATTAAATATTGAAAAAAAAACTTATGGTGCATATCTACGAAACATTTTTTAAAGGCACTGAATTTAGAGTACTTTTGACATTAGAAAATGTCTGACAAAAACAAGCAACACGTACCTTACAAAGAGAAAACTGAATAACACTTTACACTAACCACTTTTTCACATTTTCACGCACCCTAGATCTAGCAAATTCAAATTTTAAAATTTACTTTTAATCTAACGTTAATATTTAACTATAATATTAATACTAAGATTAATTGTTAGAAAGTACCATCAATCCTTAAATTATTAGTTATAATAGCATAGAAAATAATTAATAATAATCTATCAAAAACTTTTTATAACTGCTTAGTATTTTTATTTGTCGGTGGAAAAAGCTTATTAACTCCTGTAAGCCACTATGTGTAAAAGAAAAAAAACTATGAGAAACAAAAAAAGAATGAAAAGGGGTAAAAAGTTTAAAACCAGTTCATTCGGATCGCCTCTAATGAAGATTTCGGCAATTTTGATATTCATTGTCATACATCCTATACAACAGAAACAAAGTGTTAAAAAATAGTTATCATTTTGTGATTATGCATCATTATCTAAAAAAATATTTTCAACGCAGAGTTTCGTTCAGATTGATAGTGACACGTTACAATTAACATTTTTTCCATTGCCTGCTTTGGAGGGTTTTTTTTTCTTTCAATGCATTTTTTAAAAAAGATAAAAATAATTATAGGCCTCGAGAAAATATTTTTCGGCCAATTATTTTTGGCTAAATATGTTAAAAATGTGCACAAAGAACAATATTTTTTTAAATATCATTATTTAATTTCTTTCATTTATAAATTTTAAAGTATTACTAAGGGCGTGGATTTATGCAATTATTAAAAAAAAAAAGAGTTTCACTTTATTGTGGGAAGATGAAAAGATGATACTTATTCCACTTGTACTTGAAGCAAATAAAGTGTCATAATCTTCGTACTGATATTAAAAATGAGATTTGAACACTTTTTTTTAAATAAATCCGAGGAAAAGGACTTAAAATTTTTTTTACTAACCAAATTATTTTCTATCTAATTTTAAAACCTGCACCCTCATCTAGTGTGTCATAAAATTAATTGAACTCAGAATATATGTATATCATAAACCATTTTATATTTCAGCCAATAATTTTTTCAAATTATTTTTCAAAGTTGGAAATATCTGTAAACGGCTCATCTCATTATCATATCTTATATGCTTGTAAGTTCTGTAAATAGTTTTGTTTTTATCATGTCACAACATGAGGTTTTTGGGGTGAGGTGTTTTGAGTTAACAAAAATCCGTAGATGAAAAACTGAAATTTTATTATTTGCACGAGCATCTCAAAAAAAATAAGCTTTTAATAACGTGTTCCCATTGCAAAGCACAAAAGCTCTGATTTTTTAAAAAAAATATGTTAGTTACTACAGCAAATAAAACCTAGAAAAATGTCATTTTGAGAACGTGATTATATGAAATGAAATAAATAGGAAAAGTAACATTTTTTAAAACAATAAATGCAAGACAGTTTTTTTTATCGCTTGCAATACTTAAATTACTAATTGAATGAAACAATTAAAATGAATAAAAATATAATTTAACTTGCACGAGCACGTGGTGAAGAAATTATGTTTTGACAGGAAACAATGAAATAATATGCTTAGCTGATTTCATTTTAATCTTTTATTGTTTTTTTCTTACTGCAAATATTTTGATAAATAAAATTCCCGTAACATGCCCAACAAACCAAGCAGTGACCAGAATGGTCAGAGATACAGGGATATGAGACGGCATTCTATTCTTTTTCAGAAATCTCGATAATTTCGTTTCAGTCTTGTGTTGCATCATTTTTTGAGGGAAATCCTTAGTTCGAAGCTATTATTTATATGGGTATGACTGTAAAAAAGGAATAAATTTCAAATTATTTGAACGTTATACATAATAATTCCAATTTTGTTTATTTGATGTACTTAAAACGATTCAATTTGGCCCTGCATATTACAATATTTAAAACATTTGAGGTACGTTTGTGATGCAATTATCATTGCCAGCGATCATGAAGGATCGTCTATTGATGTGTATGTATCAAAAGCTTTAATTACAAAAATAACTAGAGCATTATTTGACAAATTTTTTATGGATTTCTCATGGTACCATTTAAGTTTCATGTCAACGCAAACTCCCATGGTGTTCTCATAAGAACCATTTCATGTTCACATGTTTTCAGAGTCAAATGAACTTTATGAACTTTATTCTAGAATTAGTAGCATATATTACAATAAGCAAAAGGACTTGACATTTCAGCGGAAACAACTGACTGCATTTATAGAATTGTATTAATTTTAAGAAAAATAAATGGCTAAATGTATTAAAATTATGGCAACCTGCCAATCAGCCATTGTCAGGAGAATACATGTTAGCCTTTTATTGAAATAAATAATAAACAAATAAGGGAGTCAGTTCACGATCGCATGGCACACATAGAATGCACAGTGAAACAACCAAATCTCAAAGGCAGAAAAAAGCCGCGATTTCAAAGCACAGCAAATGATTATTCATAATTAAATGATAAATGACACACGCTATTGTAAATTGATTTTGATTACACAAGGATTGACTTCATTAGCCGAGTTCTTTCTATCAAAACAGTTATTTACTATTTTGTAAGTTAATAATTTTATGCACTTTTGTTTAACTTGATTTAGGCCTAAAACCCTATTATCACATGATCATCACGACCCTCATTAAAGGATTTTGCATTTGAATCAAACGAAACAGATAGGCACATATGTGCAAAAATAGACTTCAGAGTTTCAAAGTCTACAGGAGGGAGTACAGAAGACATGCTGTTCTCCAAGTCATGGATACTATATTGTTATTAGATCATATTGTTTTCAGTTGAATTTTAGAACATTACCATAATTCAAAAACAATTTTTTGTCAAATCTGGAATTCACAAAGAGTAAGTCCGAAATTATATTTAACAGAGACAATGATGCCAAAAATCCACTTGAAATGAATGTCGTTGGAAAAGGTTAACGTGTTTAGCTCTTTGATTTTGTTTCTATCGTTTGAAGTTCAATGTTGGTTTTACACAAAAACTTACATTTATTTGTGACAATTGTATCTGGACTTGTAGAGAGAAGATTAGTTAATCCAATTCACTAAGCTATAAGATGTCCGGTAGCAATTTAATGGCCTTTTAAAATGTTAAATAATAAAATAAACTACAGAAAATGAATATTAATTTTATCATTAATTAGTCAAAAGGTCCCGGGTTTGAAGTTTGGTTCGGGCATGGTTGTTCTGTGTTCTGTTTGTGGGGCTTGTGAATGTGCCCCCCTGTAAAAAGGGAACTGTGCAAGCGACTGTGATGAGTGTAACTAAACTCATACTCTTGGCCCTAGTTGACACTATTTCAAACAAGAGAAGCTTATTATGGCTTAAATCCTCTGATGCATCAGTGGGCTTGTCCATGGCAAGTGCCATTAGTAACATCAACAACATTTTTGCAAACAAAAGAAATTGAGGGTTAATTCCTTTTTAATTGAAAGAATAAGTCTTCAAATTGCAAATGGTTCGATTTTTTAGTTAAATATTTTCTTTCGATAATACGTTTTTTGCATTAATAATGTAAGACAAGTTAAATGTATACACAAAAATTAGAAGCCTTTTGATTAAGAATTTATATACTTGATTTTAGCCTGACTCAACAAAATATCTGTGTCAGAAATAAAAAAAACGGATATTCATACACAGCATTTTGTTACTTTTTTTTACATCTATGCTTTTCACCTGTCGGTTGAATTCGCTGATATCTCAATTTCCTTTATATTGATCCTTGCTGTTCTTTTCAAAAGGCACCCCTTTTTTAAGCTCAATATTTCTCAGAAATGTCAAGTTGCGTAGTGCTTTCCAAAGTTTTCCTGACATTTTGTGGCTTAAAAAGAACCGACATTTCATATATTTATTATAAATGATATTTTCCTCCATATTTTATCTTTTTGATCTGATTCTTGAATATTTGCTTCTTGTGAATTATTTGCATGGTAAATTAATTCAATTTCTCAAAAGTAATGTTTTATTTTAGTATTAAATAAACTTAATTACAATTTTTTAAAAACATATTCTTATTAATTCTTTAAACTACATAAGGTTTAATTTATTCAATTATATTTTGCTTCCCAATCTATTATTTTCAAACTTTTTGCCATATAAAGTTAATTGCATACAACAAAGCTTTAACTAATAATAAAGTTTCGAATATTTTAAATTACTGTGTTGTCATCAATAATGCACAATTGTTTCAATTTTTAGCACACAAAGAAGTGATATTAAAAATTGATTAGAAACTTCCAATTTACTACCATAAAACAAGTGAAATGAAATAAAAATTTTCTAAATTTAACAAGTCTTTATCCGCAGAATATTTTTAAATAGACTATATATCAATTTTATGCATAAAATTATTTCCAAATATATTTTTTAACTATCAGTGAAATGACAATGTTTTAATAACTATCAAATATTTTATTGAATCAGTACATCCTCGTCTGCTATGAAATTTTACTTTGCTTCAAAATATAGATTTGAATTAAATTGCTGTAACTCTTGTAAGACGTCTTAGAATTCAAAATTCAGAGTCTTAAAGTTGTGAGATAATTTTTCTTGAAATTTGCATTTATGCCCCATTTTCCATGAGTTTTTTTTCCATATGGGAACGTATTAAAAAGTTCAGGAATTAACTGGCACCAAAGAACCTAACCCAATTGGTACCGCAGGATTACGCTAGTAGCGAAAATGACTTAAAATATTTACAAGACAGTCCACTAAGGGCAACTGCTGTGTAAGGCTTTTGTAATTACGTTTCTGCGCTTGTCTTCAACTATACAGATTTTTTAAAATCAGTTATTAAAATAGCTCTATATAGGATCGACAAATATCAATAAATAGTTGCGCTTACTTGGAAAATTATTTATAATTAGCACAGCGTGATAAGTTATGTCATCTCTACGATATCAACAGCAAAATTATCATCCCAAAAGGAAACAATGGTTTGCATAATCACAGACTATTCAACACTGGTGATCGCAATATCACCATTATATATAAGATTGAAAAAAGGAAAAATGGACTACTAATATAATATAAGATATATTTAATAAATATTAGCTTAATTTGCTAAAATAAGAAATTTCTTCGACGAAATAATATGTTATTACCCCCCCCCCCCTTCACAGAAAAATAATTCAGTGAATAATTATTCACCCAATACGAAGACTTGTTTATTGCTAAGAAAAAAATTTATATATAATTGCTTTAAGTTGAACCCTCACGTTTAATTAATTTGTATCTTCTTAAAACTCAAGCAGGTATTTTTAACAATAAAAATGAAATAAAATTTCAAAATGATGCATCATTTTGAATGATGAATGAGTCACCATTCGAGTGCCAAGGATTAATATACATAAATTAAGTTCATAAAAGTCAGCTTAACCCTTTGCAATCCGAAAAATTAGATGCAAAATTATTCACCTAATACAATGATTTGTTTATTGCTATGAAAAATAAATATGCATAATTCTTTTAAGTCGAATTTCTTTGAAAAATTAATCTACATCTCTTAACCATTATGTATGCGTTTTTAAGAATTAAATTTGAAAAATAAATAAAAAAAACTCAAAATGATGCACAGTCTTGAATGTCGAGTCACACTCGACATCGGACTGCAAAGGGTTGATCCATAAAAAAAAAATTCGACAAAACGTAGAGTTTTCAAACTAAACATTACGTTATAGCCATCTTTAGTACAACCAAAGATGTAGATTGGTTTAAAATTAATTTACAAAAAGTTAAAAATTTATAATTTAAGAATCTTGAACTAAATAAGAGATTGTTACCAATCTTTACTGTCAACACAAAATGCTATTCATTTCAATATAAAACACACATACACATAAAATACATCAAAAACTGCTTGAATTTCTGCTGCACAACACCAAGAAAATATTACCACAGTTTTTGCATAATTTTGGGCTAATTTCTATTTACCTCTGATTAAATAACCGATCGATGTCGTCAACAACTGAACAATGCATATTTAAAGACACACAAATTTCACTGTAGATACAAGAATATTTTAACTTTCCGAATTTTTCAGATAAATAGAAAACTCTTTAAATGTTTTAAAAATCGATCATTATCTCTCCAAATAAGCGTATTTAATTACAACTGTAAACATGCTAGCCTTGCCTCTTCCAAATCGTTGTTTGAGGCGTGAGTGGGATGAGTAATGATAGGTATTAGTTCATAGATATTAGTGTTTGCTCTCAAGAGTTGCTTTTCTTTTCCTTAATTCCTGATAAGCAGTAGAGGAGAACGGAAGATTTTCTTAATTACTACTTCAAAATCGATCGGAGTCATCTCTGGAGAAATCTATGCATCCACCAGAGCTCACAACTTTTCATTCGTAACTGGTGTTTTACTTTTGCGGCATTCGATTTTTAGTTAACTAAAAAGTAAGTGGCAAATTATGCCTCTCCCCTGTGGATAAACTTCTGAAAGTCCAATAAGTAAATCTAGGATTAAAACTTGTGTGCTTCTTTAATAAATATTTACGCTACAAAAATGTAGAAGTCAGATAAGATTTTGCTAAAGAGCTACAAAATGACTTTGCATGTAAAAAGAGAAAGTTTCTGTTTGCCGTTTTGTGAGGAAACAGAAATCCGGATGTATTATTTTCGAAAATATCAACAAATTGACAATACGTTTATATCCAAGATTGATAAATAATATTTCATCGCAAAATAATAGCTGAAATAAAGTAAAAAATATATTTTTATTGTAGAGTCCTAAATATAGGAGTTTCAATTCTATTTTAATGTATGAATTATTTTTCACTCATTTATTTTATGAATAGGAGTTTAAATTCTATTAAATGTATGAATCATTTTCAGTCATTTATTTTATGGATATTATTAATTGCATATACAGTACTAATGGATCAAATGTAATTTGTGTGTACTGCATGTACGGTGAAATTGTTATTTCTTTGTACTGCATCTACGGTGAAATTGTTATTTCTTTGTAATGCATCTACGGTGAAATTATTTGCACGTACAGCATCTACAGGGAAATTGTTTTTTGCATGTACTGCATCTACAGTGAAATTGTTTTTTG
>JAOUZG010015275.1:1551052-1583341 GCA_026289955.1 Argiope argentata | reverse complement strand
ACAGTGAAATTGTTTTTTGCATGTACTGCATCTACAGTGAAATTGTTATTTCCTTGCACTGAATCTACAGTGAAATTGTTATTTGCATGTGCATTAGGTATAGATAAAGCGTTATTTGTCCCATTACTTATGAATATTAAGTTATTTGCATACAAAATACCTAATGATAAAATGCTATTGCTAGAACAGTATTTATGGATAAGACATTATTTGCATATACAATACATACAAATAAAATATTACGAAATTCTGAATGCATATTTGAAAATAAACTAATTATGTTAAAAAGAACTACAACCTAAATTGCCAATACATTCCGAGCTAAGAGTGATTGTTACTTCGCAACAAAGTAACTAAGATAAAGTATAATATACATTTTAATTGCAAAAAATCCTAAATATAAGTGTTTAAATGTATGAATTATTTTGCACTCATTTATTTTATTTGTAGCATTTATTGCACGAACAGTTCTAATGGATAAAACGTTATTAGCATTTACAGTATCTACGGCGAAAATATTATTTGCACGCACAGTACGTATAAATGAATTATTTATGAATAGTAAGCTATTCGTATTTAAAATTATATATAAAATGCTATTTGCAAGAAAAGTACTTACGAATAAGACATTATTTATGCATACAGTGCATGTGTATAAAATACTATTTGTAGATCCAGTGTGCCAAAAGCCAAACTTGTTGTTTGCTCGATCATTACAGTTAAGAAATATAGCCGCAGTCAATGCTTAGATCAGTGGTAATCAAATAGGAATAATACGTGTCCTTTCTGTGTCCTTGAGTCTTTTTTCCAGTTATATGGGATAAAGTAGAAATAGTCAAAACGGCAGTATCTGAGCATAAAACATTATAGGATAAGAGTAAATGAATGAGTAGTCATGAATTTTATTACTATAGTTTTCAGGTACTGTTGTTACAAATAAAATAGTTTTTTTGAAAGTATTTTGAATTCTATTCAATTATATAGAAGTATTATAAAGGTTCTATAATATATTTATTAAGTACTTTTATTTAATTTGAGTTATTTGATGTTTGTGAAGAAGGATTTTTGTTAAAGAATTTTTGCTCATTTCCCGATGTACTCGAGTTCTAAAATTTTGCATACTTAATTTTCTCAATGAAAGAGCGCTATTTAAATGTTTTCGGATATTATCTTCTAATTGATTAATATCATTGAATTAATTCCATACGAGTGCCAGAAATAACAATAAAACTTATAGTGTAATAAATTTGAAAAAAAAAAAAATCTCAATATTCGTAATATTTATAAGTGTGAATTATAGACTGAAAATTAAAAATTAAAAAACTTACCTTTTATAGCTCTGATAAAAGTGTGTTTTTGAAAACTGTACATGCCCTTAAAATTTAGAAAACCTTTATGTGTTATACAAAAAAATTAGAAAAGTAGTTATTTGAGTTTTTTTGGTAATTAGATGCTTTGAAAAGTAAACAAAATAAAGAAATAAAATAAAAAAAATATCATGAACATAAAAAAATATGATCCAGATTATCACTTCTAAAAAAGATTGTTCGAAATTTCTTATCATTAAAAAGATTGTCTATATTTCGGCGACGAGAAAAAGGGAAAATGTGCGTTGTCTAGGTTTGCGCCTGTCAGCTGCAAAATGACGAGCGAGCGCATTCTACCGTTTAAGCCAGCTGGACATGGCGTGAAATTCTACAGGTGCAACTAATTCCATTTTTCTTTTCTTCTTAGTTCTGAGGTTTATTAAAACTTGAAGTTAATCTGGCATTTTTACGTGAAAATTTAAATTTGCCTGGTGGTGTTTCTAGAACCTTTAAGTTATTATCTTTGGATTTCCATTAACGGAAAGAAGTTATTGAAAATTACTTGATGATTAAAAAAATATCTTTTTATTTTTCAAAACTTAATAGGAAATTGCAGGTTTAATTTTTCAGAAATTACAGATGCTGTTTCTTTACTAAAGACTTAATTAAAAAATTTCATCTAAAAATTAAATTTATCGAAACCTATCTCTCAAAATAAAATAACAGAAATCAAAGCACAGTAATTTTCTGATAAAAAAATAGCGAAGTTAGATTCAATTTCATTATAATGAGTACGAAAAAATTATTAAAATAAAAGAGTTTTTAAAATAATTTATAGAAAAAAATTCAGTATCTGCAAATAATGTCTTATTTTTAGTTTCAGTACCCACAGATAACTCTTTATTATCAAGCGCAATATTTAGAAATAATCATATCAATATTTTATTACGAAACAATTTGTAGATATACATAGTGTGTCAAGAAGGGACCTATAATTATAAATAAAACAACAAGTAATAAAATTTTTACTTTTAAAGGCATTTTATCCTTTAAATATATACCACCTTTATTTATACAGTGCTCCCAAAATGTTTTGAAGTGATTAAAACACAGTTGAAGACCCTTTTATTGAACTATTTGAATAGTTAGCTCGAATTTCATGATTTCTATTTTATTATATCAAATTTCTGATAATTCAATGTGGATTTCAGCTCTGGATATAAAAGAGAGAGGGCAAAATATATTTAAAAAAAACTACAATCTGCTTTTAATCTACATTTGAGCTACGTATCATAACTTTATTAACTGTGATTCTACATTCAATTTCATTACGAATTTTCCAAATATGTGGATCTATTTTATGATAAATCTCTCATTGAGTTCAATTATATATGATACTTGGTGAGAGAGGAAGATCATTAATTCGTCTTCATCTAACTATGCAATACGTAATCTATATCACTCGTAAATTGCTTCGAAATGATATATTATTTTAACAAGCGACAGAGTATGTTGAATCTCTAATACATCAACATTTAAATCTGCATTCTGATTGGTTATTTAATGTAAAGTGTACTTCAAGTCAAGAGAAAAATACGGGGAAATTTTAAGCTGAGTTGTTATCCCGTTTTTCGCTTTACAACGGAAGGAGGTGTGTAGGAGCCTCTGGGGGTACGAACCGCAAAAAACCCGAGGACAAAGGTCTGACTTCTAGCTCACACACGTCACAAATCCTTTTTACTGACCAAACTTCAATCGGGCATTTCATTCATCCATCCCCACATCGTAATATAGATCTGGAGCAGAGAGCGATAACCGTTGATCCAGTTTCCCCAGTGGTATTAACCACGACATGAAAGCATTTGTCATGACGCGCCTGTTACCAACCATGCGGAGGGTCTTCGGCTGGCGGGCTCGAACTCGCAACACAACGGATGCAAATCCAACGCCCTACCAACCAGGCTGTCACTGTTTAACGATTGCGCTTACTGCAAATGATTGATCAAAAAAATATACTAGCATTGAATTTTCAACGCCAATTGAAGCAACGTAGAATGCGTGCATTTTCTACGCCATCTGGGGTAACGCAATACAGATCAGAATTTTTTAATTTTCTTTATTTTGTATTATTTTAATTCGAAAGTATTTCAAAATGAATCCAAAAAAATCTATTAATTAACAATGTTTAATTTTAAATGCATCAAACATTAAGAAAATAAACAGAATCGTTTTAAATAATCGATTGAAAACGTTTTAAGCATAACTTCATTAGCTTGGGGGGAAAACGAACTGAATTTGTTACTTATTTGGCGATGGGGAATTGAGATTTTTTCAATTAAGTTAGTTTTTAATTAATTAATAAAAATTAATGAATTAATATTTGAAAAAAACTGTTTTAACATCAAATGTCATCTACTTCAAATAAAAAAAATTACTTGAACTTGAGAGGATGAATATAAAGTATTTTATTAATGATTGAAAATTGGAACAATTATATATATAAAGAGAGAGATTGTGATCTTATAGTAGGAATTGAATGAAGAAACCTCCATGCTAGCCTAAAAGGAAGGTAGTGGGCTTCTGATAAAAGTTTAGCGAAGATGAGACCCACAGACAAGAGGGATCTTCGGTAGTAAGACAATATTGAGGATCCGATCCTTGTATCCTAAACCCTAAAACCAGCCACTCTATACCATAAATGTGTCATATCAAATTCGTTATAAAAATATCTTTCTGAAACATAAGATAATTCTTAAAGTTTATGCAGAGTTTTGTTAGTCGCAAAAAGCATTATAACTATATAAAAAGCATTAAAGCATTATAACATTATAACGTAACTTTCTCTCCAAAATAGGGCCCATTTAATAACATTGACTTTTAAGCTTTACATTTTGTAAGATAACTTGAAAGTTACCTTCCCTGACAGTTAAACCCCATCAAGTTCAATTTAAAGATCATATATAAACTTTTATTTCTCTCTATCCATGTAAAACCCTAATATTGGTTTCAACTAGAAGCAAAAATATGCAAGTAACCCAAAATCATTTTAATAGCACCCATTCCCTCTACTTTTATCCAGACTGAAAATAAGCAGCATGAGATGAGTAGCCCGAATGCTAAGAGAGGGAAATTTCAAAGCCGGAGCTCACCTCTGAATAGTTGTCTGGTTGACGCGATCTACCCATAAATCATCCATCGTAAGAGCAGTTTTGTTTCTTTATTGCTGTTCATTATTTACGAGGATACGGGTTGAGTTTTGACGCGCTAACTCCGATAAATTAAGTTGCGCAGAAGCACTCAAGATAACTGACAGTTTAAGTGCCATTAACTTTTCCTCTGGTTGACCAATGGAAACGTTCGCTTTCTATCTACGAGCTTACATAACTCCAGAAAACTGAGTATCTAGAATGATGTGCTTATAATGAATAACTTGGCAAGTTTTTATTCTTAAAATTTGTATATAAAAAGTATTCTTTGGATGATCGAATCAAAATGATACCAACCATTATTATAAACAATTTTTACTGAAATGGTTAAAAAGTGTAAAAGAAACGAGATTTTGCTATTACTTTATTATTCATTTCAAGATATTAGGTCGAAGAAAAAGATATTCATTATTATTTTACAGCCATCTACTGAGAAAATAATGGATTTTTTCCATCATTTTCAAAAATTCCAAATAGAAAGAAAATAATGGAAATAAATCCATTATTTTCTCGCTAGATGGCTGGAAAATAATAATGGATTTCTTTTTCTACAACCTAATATAATAGATATTAATTAAGTGTTGCAGCAGAAAATTTGTTATAAGTATATATATAAATTTTAAAGTTCATTTAGGGTTAGTTTATTCGATTCGTTTATTCTCACTACAGTTGGTAAAGCCGGCGTCCTGCCATAAAGGTAGCGTGTCTTCCTCATGAACAGGGCGTCCTGGGTTCGAGTCCCGGTTAGATCATTGTTGTTTTTCTGTGTATTACCTGTAATGAGTGTGAATGTGTCTACCTGTAAAAAGGGGCTGTGCAAGCGATTGTGATGAGTACGTAGCTAAGTCCTAATCTTGGTCCCAGTTGGCGATACTTCAAAAACAAGAGACGCTTATTACGCTGAAAGTCGGTGACGGTCGTCAGCGTGCTTGTCCATGGCAAGTACCATTAGTAACCACGACAGCACAGTTGGTTGTATCTTATTTCATTAATTAACTTGTCATTTTGTACAACAGTAATGGCATGATGGTTGTCTTAGTTTTATGCCTGGTGTATGTTCAGGGCTTTATTTCCCAGTAAATTTTCCACATATGTGAGGGTCACGCATTCACTTATTAATATTGTATGGGTGTTTGGAGAAGCGATGATCAGATTGTCCTCGACATTCCAGTACGATTCGGAATTTTGAGCCCCATTACAAAATAATCCTTGAGTTGCCTTTGTTATAATGAATAATAGTATAATGTTAATATACCACTAAATGTTAATATAACTAAACAGATAGTTTCTTTTACTTAGATTATACTATTAATGTTACATTATTCTATCAATAACTTGCAGAGTCAAACTCTACCGGCGTCCTGGCACAGAGGTAGCGCGTCTTCCTCGTGACCTGGAAGTCCCGGCTTCAAGTCCCTGTTATATCATTGTTGTTTTTCTATGTTCTATCTGTGAGGAGTGTGAATGTGTCCCACCCCCTGTAAAAGGGGCTGTACAAGCGGTTGTGATGAGTTTGCAGCTAAATTGTACTCTTGGCCCTACTTCAAAAACAAAAGATGCTCATTCGGTTTAAAATCACTGACGTCCTTTAGCGCGCTTGTCCTATAGCAAGGACCATTAGTAACGACAACAGAAGTGAATGTACGACTTAGCTACATACTCATCACATCTGCCTGCACAGCCCCTTTTTACAGGAGGGAGCAGTCACACATCTCACAGATAGCACAGAGAAGAACAGCCATGCCCGAACCGGGACTCGAACCCGGGACTCCCAGAATACGAGGAAGACTCGCTACCTCTTTGCCAGAAATACGGCTCAAAGAAGAATTCTTCATAAATGGATTTTTAAAAATTAAATTTCGTTTAACGACTTTGGTAGCAGTCAAATATTAAAATATCGAAGAATCTATAATAATTTATTCAAATCGGCGACACTCTTCATTTAAGTACAAAGTCAAAAATCAGGACTTTCTTGCAAGCAAGGGTAATCCATTCACTTAAACTAAACGCAAATTCATCTAACTTAGCCTATTTTCACTATGCCATCGTTGAAAATAATTTATCACATAATTTCCGATTCCTTCTGCTTATAAATATCGTGCAACTTTATGTTTCGTTGTCACGTCAAAAATTACAAAAAGCGGATCTCTTAACTTACAGATTGTATATAGTTTTCTTTAGATTATTTCTGATTTATAAAGAAATTATTTTTCCTGTCTGAGATAAAAAAAAACTGCGTTGAAGATAATATAGATTTTAATATTTACTCACGCATTAAAGGATTCAATATAATTTTTTATTGTTAGTGACTGCACACATAAATTTTACTCGGGAAATGGTTTAATGTGCCTTTTTTATGGCGGGAGTCTTGTTATCTTCAAAATGGAACTATTTTTTTTAACGTGGCAAGGACTGTACTGATAAGAACTCTGACTGTGTGTTAGAAAATAATTAAACATTTATTCTGGAAGTTAGTATTGATTTATTTTTCACAAAGTTAATTATATTATATAAGCTACTTACTTTCGCTATCAATTCTTTTTCTCTAGACAACAAGAAAATTTTAAACAAATTAATTTCTAAGTATTGAAGGCACAAAAATAATTTTTCTTTAGCATTTCATCTGCATTTATTTCAGGCTGACTTAACAAAATAAAAATCATTGACTTTATGAAGACATTCATTTTAAATCATAGTAAAAAATCTAGATAGAATGCCTACCTGAAATTTTTTCATTTACTCTCTAATTAATGTTTCAACTCCTTCCCAAGATTGATTCCCAAGATGATTGTGTGCCTGTGACAAGGCCATGGTCATAATTTATTTTCAGAGCATCATATATGCGAGATATATATCTTCATTGTATAGAAAGGAAAACCAGCACTGTATGCTGGCGAATAATTGTTACTAAATAGCCTATATACAAATGATCGTTCACGATTCCTTTTCTTGCCGGTATGCTAGCGCAGAGGTAGCGCGTCTCCCTTGTGATTTGAGTGTCACGCGTTTGAGTTCCGGTTCGGACATGATTGTTATTGTGTGTTATATCTGTAAGGTGTATTTAGGTGCCCTCCTATAAAAAGGGGCTTTGCAAGCGAATATGATGGGCAAATTGCAAAACTCTTGGCTCTAGTTGGCGCCACTACAAAATCAAGAGGCGTTGATTAGACTTAATCGCTGACTACCTCACAGAGTTAGTCCACGACAAGTGCCTTTAGAAACAACAACATGATTTCTTTTCTTTTTTCATTTTTTGCGATTAATGGCTCGCATGCGGTTAATGTGCAAGATGTAGAAAACCAAATATGTGCCTTAGAAGCTTTTCTTTAAGCCGATTAAAATTAAAATTTGACTCTGAACTGTAATTGTAGCACAGGATCAAAATCAGATTAAATTTGAGTTCTTGTGTTTTGGGCTTATTCCATTTACATGATGTGAGAGTATAAGCTGACAAACAGTCTTTTTTTTTTGGGGGGGGGAACTTCAAATGAGATAAGGATTGACAGCTTCGATTTTAAAAAAAGTGATTCATATTTTACTTAAATTTTGAAATATCAACGGTTGTCTACCAGCGTCATACCAATGAGATTATACGGGCCTACTATAATTACTATAAATATTTGATAAAAAATTAAGCTATCATTTAATTTTCAACGCCAATCGAAGATTCAAAACCAATTGTGGCAGCTCAAAATGTGTTATTTTTCTACACCAGTTAGGGTACGCAATACCGATTAGACATTCTAATTTTCTTTATTCTGCATTATTTTAATTCTAAAGTACTTCTAAATGAATCGGAATGAACAAATTGGTTAATTAACAATGTTTGATTTTAAATACATCAATCATTATGAAAATAAACAGAATCGTTTAAAATAATCGGCCGAAAACATCTTAAACCTTACCTCATTAGTGTGGGAAAAAACAATTATTTGGAGACGGGGAAATGAAGATTTTTGGTGAGAAAGTTTTTAATTAATTAATAAAAAATTAATGAAGTAATATTTGAAAATTCTATATTAACATCAAATGTCATCCACTACAAGTTAAAAAAATTTATTTGAACTTGATTAGATGAATGAAAATTATTTTATTAACGATTGAAAGTTTTAACAAGATTTATGTGTATATAGGGAGAGTGTGAGCTAATAGTAGAAATTGAAAAATATATTTTCCGGACTTACTGAGATTTGAAACGTAAAGATTTGTCAAAGTCTAGAATTAGGGTTTTTTAACGATTATAATGCTTTCTCTTTGTATACTTTCTTTACGAGAAAGTAAAAATCTTAATCAAATCTTTCAACAGGGCTCATGGAACATGGTTCCATATAATTTGTCCTTTAAGCTCCCAGGAATATTTTGAATGGACTTAGTAGTTTTGAATTCCAATTAGACGAGGCGAGGACAGCATTTAAGCTGCACCTTATGCAATCAATTTGAATACCAGGTAAACGGCGCTTAATTCAATACCTGATTTAATTTGTTCCAGACTTTCATAGATGAATAAACTTGAATATGAAGTTGTAGAATTTGAAGTTCTTTCATTCTGAAAATTTGACGTTTCACAAGATCGATATAAATTGCACATGCTGTCTGGGATTACCTACAAGTTATTTATCCTAACTAGGTCTCTTCTACAGGATATTTAAGTCCTGTTCAAAGTCGACTGAATTTCGAGTTATAGAGAATAATAAATTCCTTCTGTGAGTCATAATATTTGACTTCATGACTAGCAATTCGACTCTCTGGGCAAAATTAAATTCCTAATGTATGAAAACATGATTAATTTGTTTTATCAAGTTAGTAGTGATTCAAAATAAACAGTAAAACTCGGGTTATAGCATATTAAAGGCTATCATGCTCTGGAAAAGGCTTTGTGGTGATCCTGATTTCATCAAGACCACGTCCGGGTCACCAATAAGGATGGCTGTCCACATATTCAATTCAACAACGTCGTAAAAAATAACATTTTTATATAAAAAAAGAACATTAAGAAAAAAATTTCAACTCAATGGAATATATCGCAAAAATATATAATTCCAGTGCCAGCTGAACTACAGGGGGGGATATTGTTGTGTTCCCGTTTTTTCCCTCAAGATGACGTTGCGGTGTAAGTTGCGTGCTCGTACCAACGGATTAATCATGCGATACTTGAGCCAACTGTATTTTTTGTGTGTGTTCACGAAAATTATATATTTTTTGTTAGATATTCCACTAATTTGAAAAATAATTTTTTTCTTAATGTTCTTTTTTAAAATAAAAAATGTTATTTTTTTAGCCACTGTTGAATTGAATATGTGGACAACCATCCATAGCATCAAGAGTTTACAGTTAGCTTAGCATGAAAAAGTAAGTCTAGTATTTTTTAATTGCATTAATATCCAGTTTCGAAATAAGCTGAGGGCTATTTTGGTATAGATCTCGTAATTTTTTACATTATTCAAATACTGAAGCTAATATCTGAGCCGGTATGCCTTCTCTAGACTTCAGAACCAATAAAAAATATAGAATCCTTAATGACAGGTAGAGAGTGAGCAAGATCTTCGTATTTAGCAGATTTATAATTCTGTAAAGAAAAGTAATATTACTCAGTTTCAGATGCACAGAATGGAACGGCTATTGTATTATATCATTTCTAAAAGGTGCACCATAATTAACTCATGATTTGAATTTGATACCATTCGTGAAGGAAAGTGTCGGAAACGCATTATAGAAACCATTCGACAGCTTATAGCTTAAGGTTAGTTAAAATGGAGTCTTATACAAGAGAACAACTTGTTTTCTTTACTAAACAATATTTAAAAAATTATGGAGGTTGGGTGGCTGCAGTTCGAAAATTTGGGAAATTAATCCTCTGGATCATGTGACTCAACATCACTGGGTTTCTTCTTATGTGATTATTTGAAGTAAAAGAACTACGTCAACAATCACTTGTGTCTTGAAAGACGAAATTCAAGACTGCATCGAAGAAATTCAGTCATATGTATGCAAAATAGTCATGGAAAATTTCAATGAAAGAGTTCGTTTGTGACAGCAATACCGTGGAGGCCATTTGTCTTAGATATTATTCCATACACAACCCTATTCTTTTTACTTTACAATTCAATAAAAATATAACAATTTAAAGAAAAAAAATACATTTTTTATTTAATTGAAATCTTGAATTAACACGTTGTTCTATCGTATAACGATCCATTTTTACTAACCCAAACTATTATCTGTCAAATGTTTTTTTAATGGGGTTAGCAATGCCCGAATGGTGAAAAATTCAAATCATACGTCAATTTCGGGATGCCCTTTCTATCATTATATTTTTTATCAAGAGTTTAATGCAGAGATATACACTTTCTTTGTTCCGTTTAAAATATCCCAGATAAAAAATGCCCACTTAAATGGAACCTGTTCACTCTAACTTACCAAAAATAAAACGAAGTGAACCAGTGTTTTATCTGAAAGACACCAAGGGTTTTGAGAACAGACAAGGAAGTGTAGTGAGTGACAATTTAGACAGGCGTATCTTGTAAGGGGGTCGGGAAAGACAGCATCGGATTGCAATTGATGGTCTGTCCCTCCTCTCTCCGATCATAGATCGAGTATTTATTAGGGTTACCGAATCGAAAAACATAGCTCTGGTCTTCGCCTAACGGTCGAAGAAATTATTTTTCAGTTTGCTGGTTCTAAAGTGGTGGCAAGCTATTGGATTTCGATAACCACCTTGCCGTTACGATTCAAGTTTGTTTATTTTCTGATAAATAACCAATGGAACATAAGACGTGAGTAATGGGCTCTTGGAAAAATATCACGTTCAATTCAAACGCGAATTTTATCTTTCATATTCATACCCCCACCTCTTTTTTTTCTTCATAGGGACCTTGCCTGCGTCGTGTTAACAACAGGCGCCGCATCTTTTTCAAATTCGGTAGAAAACCTTTCTGGGATCGTTACTGCATTCTTTACAAAGAATAAACTTTTATCTGTAAAGGCCTTTTCGATCTATCTTTAGATCCTTTTGTTGAAGACGGTGCCGAAACATTGATGAGCTGATGCTACGAGGGCATAAGTAATCCCTAAAGCGTCTTTCCCCGTACGTGTTTCGTAGATTCATAGAAATTCCATTTTTATCTGCATTTGCATTTTATATTTCAGTTCCACGTCGTAGATTGAGAGTGAAGTAGTTTACTGTAAAGTGCTTTTCTAATACACGAATTCCCGCATAATGCAAAATATTAAGCCACATAATGGAGTTAGTAACTTAAAAATCAAGTACTTTGGATAATCAATATTCGAACGAAGGTAGGAATTCGCCGAGATTGTTTTTGATTGGTTAGCTTTTTAGTTATTGGAAAGCTCGGAACTGTTTTTACTGCTTTGAATACGAAGGCCGCGTTAGGTTTGATAAGTTATCGGTTTTCACTTGATTTCAAGAATCTTGTAGTGAATTTCTGTTATAGCTCGAAACATCACATACAAGGGAGTGCTTTTGAATACAAATCGTTAACCAGATTTTTCCAGTTTGGAAACTAGAGACTGAGTAGATATTTAAAGATATTTATTATTTTTAAAGCAAGAAGATATTATATTTCTTATTATGTGCTCAAGTTATCCATTTTGTGAATTTAAAGCGAATTCGATTTTTCATTACTCAACAATGGACTAAGTGGAGAAGAAAATCTTAAATATAAATTGTTCTCTCCCCTTTATCGTGAAGTTGAACCATTTAAATTCGAATTTCCTTTAAGCATGATAACCTTATTTCCTAAATGCCGTATGAGAAGATTTGAAATTAAATTTTTGTATATAGTATAGTACAATACAATGAGATATGGGATAACATGGTATAGTATAGTATAACACAATACAAAATGGTATAATATAGTATGCTATAATATCATATAGTACAGCATACAGTATATTATACCATTCTGTATAGTAACACAATATAGTATAGTATAATACAATAAGATACTATATAATACAATACTATACGATACTATATAATACAATACTATACGATATTATATAATACAATACTATACAAGACAATACTATACTATACGAATATGATATGACATAAAATAGTATAGTATAGTACAACAAAATACAATATGGTATATATAGTATAGTATAATACAATGCAATAATTTATGGCATAAAATAGTATAGTATAGTATTACACAATGTAATGTGGTATAATCTAGTATAGTATAATACAATACGATATGGGATAATATAGTGCAGTAGAATAGAATACAATACAATATAGTAGTATAGTATAGTTTAATACAATAAAATGCAATATCGTATAATATAGTATAGTATAACATGATGCAATACAGTATACACAATATAGTATTATAGTATTGTATTACACAATATAGTATTATAGTATTGTATTACACAATATAGTATAATACTATAGTATCACACAATATGGTATAGTATAATATAGTATAACACAATATAATATAATATAGTTTAATTCAATATAAAATAAATTCTTTTCTAAATTTTTAAAAAGAATTTTAGCTTTGAATTTTGTTTCTAATTTCATGAAGCAACCATTCACTTATAATAGGGTAATATCGTCAGTTAACAGGTAATTTAGCCTTTTTGTCCGAATAAAAATATACTAAATCTTCGTTCAAATATAAAAAGAAGTCAACGATAAAATGATAGAAATTCATAATTTTTATGAAGGAAATTTATTTATTTCTTTTTTTAAATTATGAAAACGCAAGAAAAAAAAATCAAAAAATTCAGAGCTTATATAAAATATACGTCGAAACTTCAAACTGTCTAAAGGTTTGAAACCATTACCAAAAATTATATGAAATATAAAAGAATATAGGCTCGAGTAAAGTAATTGAATTTTGAAGGAATAAAAACATACAGAGATTTCAGCCGCAGGTGGATCTCTCAACATTTAAGTTCAAGGATTTTTTTGTGGTTCAAGCAACAACCAAATAGGATTCGAATAAACCCATCCCAATTTATTAAAGATCATCAAAAATACTATCATGTGCCTAGTCCGTGGCATTTTTGAAATTCTATAACTACATTCAAAAAGAGTATACTTTTGATATCAAAACAAGAATGATGTCTTTAGAGTGAAGCAAACACACAATTTCTTATCCATAGGAATGATTATTAGAATTATTCAGCTCCTTTCCCTATTGCAGTTTCTCCTTAACATTCAAGATAGTAAAACCTTAATTTGATAAAAATTTATAAAAAAACTCTGAAAACCACAAGGAGCCGCATTAACTTACCAAAAAATTACTCACAGATATATTATATTTTAATTTTGATAACAATCAGAAATTTTGTTTCTCACATTCAAGCAATACTAGCATTTAAAATATAAGTATACACGAAATAATTATATTCACATGATTTTACATCATGTTTTAATATTTTAACTTTTTCTGAGATCTTAAATTCATTCTTCCCACGAAATCCCTTATATATTTATTATGTATAGTAAGTTATTTTACCACTTGTTACTTAACAAGTAATATAAAAAACATTTTTTTAAATTAATTCCTACTTCCCTAATTAAAAAACATTTTATTTTAGTTATTTTTATTAAATAATTACAATTGTTGTTATCCTCATGTTCGGCTTTACAACGGAAGAAGGGGTGCAGTAGCTTCTGAGAGTATGGCCCTCTCAGCTCCCGTGGGCCGAAGTCTGACTTTTAGAGCACATACGACACAAACCCTTTTTAAGGGCAAGACTTTATTCATGCATTCATTCATTCATCAATAGAACGCAATTTAGATCTCAAACAGACAACACTAACTTCTGACTCAGTACATACAGTATTACTCTCGACATGGAGGACTTAGTGACCACGACGAATTTAATTTGCGCCACAAACAGAAAATCTGCAGTAGGCAGGTTCAAACTCGCAGCTCAAAGAATGCGAATCCAACGCCCTACCAACCTAGCTATCCCGGCTTAACAATTACAATTACTATAAATAATTGATCAAAAATTATAAAATAATTGAATTTTCAACGTCAATTGAGGATTTAAAGCCAAATGTGGCAGCTTAAAATGAGTGAATTTTCAACGCCAGTTGGGGTAACGCAGTACAACTTATAGTTTGCTTTATTTTAATTCGAAATTTCTTCAAAATGATTCGGAAAAAGGGATTAATTAGCAGTATTTAATTTTAAATGCACCAAACATTATGAAAATAAACAGAATCGTTTAAAATAATCGGCTGAAAACATCTTAAGCCTAACCTCATGAGTGTGGGGAAAAACGAATTCATTACTTATTTGGCGATGGGGAAATGAAGAATTTTGTCGAAATTAGTTTTTAATTAATAAATAAAAAATTAATGAGATAATATTTGAAAAAACTGTATTAACATCAAACGTCATCAACTACAAATTTATAAAAATTACTTGAACTTGAATGGCCGAATAAAAATTATTTTGTTAACGATTGAAAATTCAAAGAAGATATATATATATTCTTCATCCCCTTATAGAACAGAATGGGAAGTGGGTAATAAATTTAATTTATAAAATCTTTTGGAACAGGATTAACTTTATTTGTTGGAATTTAGTGAATCAATTTTCTTAAATCAGTTCTAAATTCAAATATTTGCTTATATAGTCACTATGAAAAATGCTTTGATGGACGCCTTTAGGAGTTTGGGCCAAATACAAATTACAACATTTATTAAGACAATTATTAATTAGTCTAATAATGATATTCAAAGCTGCATAACTTGGTCAAATTTGAGGGAAGGAGAGTGTAAACTTATTTATTTAAATATTAATATTTTACTAAATATGATTCCAAGAACCACATGAAATCTATAAAAGTTCAGGCTTTTAAATTTTATTAGCAATACATTTAGTGACTGCAATAGCAAAAAGGAAAATACATATGTAATGGTTTAGAAGTTAGAAAACATTTAGAAATTTGATACTAGGCTTCTATTTGAGTGGATATATAGTATGGTTAATTATTTTACTATCTCTTCTTGAGTGGACGTCGAAATGTCTAGTAATATCTATTAGTGATGATTCGTATTTTTTCCGAGATCTATTGATACCCTAAGATCAGCAGGAAGTATATTTCCTATAGTTAAAAAATGTTAAAATTTATTTGATAATTTCATGAATTTATTTTCCAAATTACAGCTATCCAATTAAGTCTTCTCACCGAGAAAAAAAAATAATATTTAGAAGTGTTAAATAAAATTCACAATCAAAGTTTTATGTCGATTTATTTGAGTGGATACATTGTATGGTTAATTGTTTTACTACTTCTCTTTGAGTGGACGTCGAAACGTCTTATGATATTTATTTTCGGTGGTACGGATTTTATTTTCACCATCTAGTGACACTCTAAGATTATTGGGAAGAATACATCTAACAAATAAAAAAATGATATCATTTATCTGATAATTTCTTGAATTTATTTTCCAAATTCCAGCCATATAATTAAGTCCCATCAATGAGAAAAAAATAATATTTATAAGAATTAAATAAAATTTACCATCAAAATTTTATTTTCAATTTTAAGTCAATAAAAAAAAAGAAAACAGCAAAGATGTTTCGCGTCTGAGCTTCCGTTTTCTTTGTATTATTTTATCAAGACATCATCAATTAATACATCTTCCTCACGTTACATCATTTGTTCTGCATTCAGTTTACCATACAAGAGAAAAATGACTTCGAAAATAAAAAGTATCTTATTTAATTAACCTTGGAAATTACATGTTTATCACATTGGCTATTTCGTTTTCTTTCTGGTAAAAAAAAAGAAACTCGAATATAAATGTTTTGTATTGACAGTGCAAAAAACTCTAATTGTCTAACCCTGCTTGAAAAATTACTTTTATCTTTGTTGAAGCATTTAAATTATCTTTTTTTTCGCGTCATTTGTACATGCGAATGGGCAGTACATCAATATTCCAGCATTGAGTGTTCATTATTCTAATGCAGTTTTTTAATCCTTACCCGTTTTTTCTTGTTGATTTATTAAACGACTCCGTTTTGGAAATGCTTTGTATTGATTCAATTAAGAGTCTTTTGGGCATTTAAGTTTTTACTCATATCATGTTATTTTTGTATGAAACTGTTACATCTGTAAATGACTTTATTTTATCTTGTATATGTACTTAGAATCGGATTTTTACTGCACCTAGGGGTACATTGACCTATAATTGAAAGTTTTCAGATTCTACAGTACGTAGAAACAAAAATAATCAAAATTTTAAAAAAAGTTAATAAGGAAAAAAAGAACTACTATCAGGCCATCGCATCTCTCACGCTAAGCATGGAGTGACAAGTTACAACAGTCGTCATTTAATAACAATTCACTATGTTGTTGTTGTTGTCACTAACGACACTTGACCTGGACAAGCGTGCTGACGGCCGTCAACGATTTTAAGCCGAAAGGAGCGTCTGTTGTTTTTGAAGTAGCGCCAATTAGGTCCAAGAGTACGACTTAGCAACACACTCATCACATTTTCTTACGCAACCCCTTTTTACAGGAGGACACACCTCACAGATAGTGCACAGAAGAACAACCATGCCCTAACCGGGACTCAAACAGGGGAAGCCCAGGTTACGAGGAAAATGTCCTAACTCTGTGCTAGCACGCTGGCTCAATTCACTATAAATTGAAAGATCATTTATTTGATTAACAGTTATTGTTTCCTCCTTATTTTTATATTTTTTAATGTATTTTTGTTTCATATAATTCATTATCAATGAGAATGGGGATCTTAATTACCAAATATCTAAATTAGAGAAATCCGACCAATCAAACCTTATAAAAATAGGTTTTATTCAATATTTTATGCACAATTTGGACGATAAATTTTAACTTTCTGTTTGGTGTATAAATACGATTTATTTAACTGAATCTGAGAATACTTGGGATAAACAAATTCATAAAAATTTTAATAATTAATATTTGACACTTATATTAAAAGGAAGCGATATCTATTTATATCTCTTTGCCGAATTTTTATCAGACACATTTTGCATGAGAGAAATTTCACTTCAATGTTTTGTCCTAAATAACATTGCAGTAAAGCCATGCTGTTTTGAATTAAAATGTTCGGTAAAATCTAATACAACTTGTAACAATTGATTCCATTCGTTTTAAAATAATGATTCAAGTACTTAGGCAAATAAAAAAAATATTAAAATATAAGACAAAGAATCGAAAACAGTATTGGAAGATAATCCCAGCGAACACAATGAGAATATAATTTGAACAAAACTTTAAAGTAAAAACAATTAGATAGATCAAAAGACATATAAATAATGTTTCCGAACATGCCATGATAACTGGAAACACTTTGTTGGATGCAGTTTCCTCAACCCTCATATTCATGCGGGGTTGCTCCTTCAGATTATTATTTGCCCGTATAATTTCGGAATGATCATTTTGGAGAGAGTTTCAATTTTTATGTAAGTTTTATAAAATAGGTCTGGTTATTTATATATTTCAAAATTCAGTATACATTTATTAATTTTCTTTCCTTTTTGACCTACAGATGGACTAATACTGTATTTTTGATTATCTATAATTCAAATAAATACTTTTTTCATTAAAAAAAGGCATTTTCTTACTCAACAAAAGATACATTATAACACCTTATAGATGTAGATAGAAAATAACAAATAAAGGCGAATGATTTTGAAATAAAAAGAAAATCTAACCAAATCCTAGAGACCAGAATAACTTTTTATTAAATATACAGCTACATTTTAATTGCCACTGCAGAGATTCATTTGTTAGGAAAAACAAAAATAAACAAAATAAGAAAATGTTCGTTTGCTTGCATCTAGTTTATGTAAAATATTTAACAATTTTTTTTAATGTTCGAAACCATTTAAAACAAGGAAAAAATTGTGTTCCCTTCTGATTATACAAACGTTTTTTTTTTCTTTCCAAGTCATGATAAATATGAAAGAAGTTTAAAAACTCCCTAATGCTTTGCTTATTTGTCTCGTTTTTCTTTACTCTTTTTTTTTCTTTCACTCGCTTTTTCTAACTCGTTTTTTTATTTCTCCCTCTTCTTTTTTCTTTTTTTTTTTACAAAGGGCACGATAAAATGCCTTGAAATGGTAGAAGCTTTGTAAATTTTAACCAAACACCATTCGTTAAAGCCAGCAATGTTCGCCCGCTGATACAAAAGCATCTTTGTACGTAGAAGGAAAAAAAGAAAAAAGAAAAAGATCTTTTAGAGTATTTTTCTCCCTTTGCGATTTTTTTTCTCCTCTGGTAGGTTAGGGGAAGCGATAAGAAAGGCCGAATATTTAACGTTCTCTGGCAGGCTCTGCGCAATTGTTGGAAAGGAAGGTCCAAAGTGTCCCCAGCAGTCGCAAGAGGGTGTGTGACTTTTCTTTATTTGTTCTAGCTGTCGTTCCCGGGGCGCAAGTCCACTTCATGGTTCATTACTTTGCAGCATCGATCGAACTTTTTGCTTCGCTAAACGCATTTACCGATTAGCTACAATTGCTTGTTAACTACTTAGATAAGTCTGATCAACTCCACACACAGCTTAGCTGTCAGAGATGTGACTCGCAATTTTCTTAATTCGTTTGGGACTGGGGTTTTTTTAAACCAAAATCTGTGAATTGGATTTTACTATTCTTTGAGCAGAGCGAAAGGTTTCGGATGTCATTGTAACCTTATTAAACCTTTGACCTTCGAATTGATTTAAGCTTCTATTTAGATGCTACAACTTATTTAGAAGATTTAATATTATTTCAAACTACATTAAAAGGACATTTGGTATTCGAAAAAATATTAGGTTGTATTTAAGAGAAAAAAGAATGTTTTAAAGAATTTTTATATTCAACTACAAACACAGCTTAGCTGTCAGAAATGTGACTCGTAATTTTCTTAATTCATTTAGGACTGGCATTTCTTTTTATCAAAATCTGTGAAATTGGATGTTACTATTCTTTGATCAGAGCGAAGGTTATCTTATGTCATTTGCTGAAGCGTTTTAGCTTGGTAACCTTTTTAAACCTTTGACCTTCGAATTGATTTAACCTTCTATTTAGATGCTATAACCTGTTTGGGAACTTTAATATTATTCAAAACTACATTTAAAGGACATTTGGTATCTGAAAAAGGATAAGGTTATATTTAAGATAATAAAGAATATTTTAAAGAATTTTTATATTAATTTCCATTCACAGCTTGGCTGTCAGAGATGTGACTCGCAATTTTCTTAATTCGTTTGGGACTGAGTTTTTTTAAAACTAAAACTTGTGCATTGCATTTTTCTACTCTTTGAACAGAAAGAAGAGTTTCGGATGTCATTGTAACCTTATTAAACCTTTGACCTTCGAATTCATTTAAGCTTCTATTTAGATGCTCAACTTATTTAGGAGATTTAATATTATTTCAAACTATATTTAAAGGACATTTAGTATTTGAAAATAGATTAGGTTATATTTAAGAGAATAAAGAATGTTTTAAAGAATTTTTTATTCAACTGAACACACAGCTTAGCTGTCAGAGATGTGATTCGCAATTTTATTAATTAGTTTGGGACTGGGTTTTTTTAAATCCAAAATCTGTGAATTGGATTTTACTATTCTTTGAACAGAGCAAAAAGTTTCGGATGTCATTTGCTGAAGCGTTTTGTCTCGGTAACCTTTTTAAATCTTTGACCTTCGAATTGATTTAACCTTCTATTTAGATGTTACAACCTATTAGGGAGATTTAATATTATTTCATACTACATTTAGAGAACATTTGGTATTTGAAAAAGTATTAAGTTATATTTAAGAGAATAAAGAATGCTTCAAAGAATTTTTATATTTTAGGAATTTTTTACTTTTTAGTCTTTAATTTAATTTCATTACTATAAATGCTGTGATTTGTTAAAATCAGTTAATTCTAAAATGAACTCCCAAGTGGTTCCATTTGTTATGCAATAAAATAAAATTTCTTAGCCAATACTTAAGTTTTAGAAATGTTGAAATAGAATACTGTTATTGAGAGCTCACACATTTATAAAATTTCAAAACTCAAGCACATCAGGAAGAATTGGTGGCAAAATTTCTTTCTTACAAAGGTGAATCGAGTCCACTTTAAGAGTTAGGACTTTTGAGATACAGACAAACATTCGTCTATATGCATGAAGCATCATCTTCAGGGAAGTTCACCCTCCCCTCCTCTTTAATTTGGTTTCAATACAAGGAGCAAACAAGGAAGAAGAAAAAATATTAAGCATTTATGACATTTTTGAATGAAAAACACATTAAAGGAAAAAAATGAGAAACCGTGTTTCAAGTTTCACTAGAATTTGTGGTATCACTGGTGATAACCTATGGGAGAGGGGTTAAAAATAAAAGTTTGTACCATGTACCATTTAGGATAGTTATGGTATTCCTGTAATGGGCAACGATAGCCTGATAGTCTATTCTCTGTTTCAAGACTGGAGGTCTCAAATTTCAAAACTTGATTCCACCTAAGAGCTGCAGGTAAGCGGGACCATTGAGTTCCAGATCCACTGGGGTCAAATGCACTCCCTCCGCTGTGGCTGAGAAGCTCAAAGAAAGGCGCTTGACCACACGGCGTCCTTGTTTTTTGATCTCGGGTTGGTATTACGATATCTTCCCTTTTGTAACACTTGTGTTGTTTTAAAACGCGACGTTATTATGCCTTAAATTAGATCAAACTAAATCCCCTCAATTATGTTGATAAAATACAACAAAAAACTGGCAATGATTGTACTGAGTAATATATGAATTCAATTTCAGAGAACATATTTCTTTATCAAGGTATAGTCTAAAATATATATAAGTTGTATAGTATTGAAAATATTTTTTTCTTTATAGCCAAATGAAAATTGTATAATAATTGGACAAATTTCATGTATCCTATGTGTATGTATACAATTTTTTGTAGCACGACTTCTTTAAGTGAAAAATATTTTTGTGACAATATGCTTTAATTTATTACATTTTAAAATTAAAGGAAATATCGGTTATATAAATATTTGCAATGTACAAAATTAAATATTAAACCAAGTCTTTCATAATAGTTGCTTTGATCAATATTCCTTATTATTTATTTACAAAATAATTAATTTAGATTGTTTTTTGAATAACTGCCATCACTAATTCATACGCTTTAGCACCATTAATAGTCACCACAACACTGTATTAAAATCATATTAAGAATATTATGAGCACTTAGATAAGATTTTCAGCTACCACAATTTAACCACAAGCTATCTGATAACTGTTTCACTACCATAGCAACATTTTTCTATTTTAGCACCTTCCCGTTGACAATGTCTACAAAATCCCAATTAATTTCAACACAGGAGCTCTTTTTATGATTATAATTTTCTAAGCGCACGCAAAGTTAAAAAACAAGTATCATGAGTTGCATATTTTTTAAGTCTTGAAGGCCAGTGTCTTCCCAGAATATTCTCACAATCTCTGTTTAACTATTTAAATGTATTTTGTATTCAAAAGAAAACATTATGGTTTTATTTTTACATTTCTTCAATGTACATTTTGTAAAGTACTTTGGAGAACCTCTTAAGTTATTTTTATTATCATGTGAGAGCATGATGTTCTTTTGGTTAGGAGGTTCTGATGTCTCCGAAATTTGAAGGCAAAAAATATTCTTTTTTTCATTGGTAGATAGCGAGTCACCTGACCTATGACATTTGAGGTTTGTTTTGCCAGTATTGTTTGAGATATTTAATTAAATTTATTATCAATTGCTTTTTGTTTGTTATTTCTATGAAATGACGTCATCTTAAAGTTTGTTTATGATTTCTTACTTTTAAATAATTACTCTCGCACTCAGAAGATTATTGTTTGGGGTTTATTTTGGAAATTTCTTTCAGTTTTAACAATCGCAATTTTGTAAAAAGCGACTTATTTTTAATGATATTATCAGCTTACTAATTGTATTTATCAAAATACTGTAAATATTAGAATATGATTTCAATATCAATCTGCATTACTTTCATTGTATTTTACCACATATACAATAGCTTCCGGTAATAGTTAACTTTTTGACGAAATTACTGGTTTTTTTTTAATCTTAAAATCGGTCGAGCTCCAAAACTTTGTTTGCCAGCTAGAAATTTGAAAATTAAAATTCAAAGAAATTAGGATTAGAGAGAGAGAGAGAGAAGTCTCTTAATTTTTTCAAGCTGGTTTAAACTGGCTAATGACTTAAATTAATTGAGACAAATAATCACTTAAAAATAATTGTGTACTCACATAATAAATTAAAATTTGCAACCATAGATTTACTTTTTTCTTTTATTGATATCAGGTTGATTTCGTACTAATTTAAAGATATAGGTCTTCAAATTATTTATTTACTTTAAATTGTAGCATACAGCATAGTTTAAACATCCCGAGAATGAAAGAAATTGAAAAACTTATAAGATAGGGTACGCAATTTTAATAATTATCTTCCTTCTTGTCTAGACTTATGAATATATTTTAGAAACGTTTTAACTTATAAAACAATCTGAGCGATAGTTTCTAATTTATTAATGGATTAGTCATAACTTATTATTAAATCGTCAATTCTTCATACTTTTTAACTGTGGTAATTCGTGCTGCAAAGGTTATAACTAAAAATTGCTTTTTAATTTTTATTTAATCAGATGCCATAATCTTCTACAATTAAGCCTTACTAAATTGACTAGACATAATCTTTGTTTAATCTTCTCTATTCACAATTAAGGATAAAAAGCCGATATTAGTTTAAAAATAACTTTTTTTTTCTCTTTGAAAAATAAGCACACACCTTTGAATAATTAATTTAAAAAGAACGGATAAAGACAAACTACAAAAGTGCAGACGGATTTTTTTCTCTTTTTAAATGAAAAATAATGTGATTGAAACAAAAAAGAATTTCAAAGAAAATAGTTTAAGATAAGGGAGAAGAATAAAGAAAAAAAGAGACCTAAAAAGATTATAAAATTGCCAAAATAAGATTTTTATATGAGTAAGAATAAGCTGTGAAAGACCAAGGCTACTAGAGACCTAGAAATGTCATTAACCATCTCATTTTACGATAAGTAAGTTTAAATTAGTCGAGGTTGGCATCCTGGCACAGAGGTAGCGCGCCCTCCTGGGCTTCCCGGGTTCGAGTCCTGATTAGGTCATGATTTTTCTTTTGTGTGCTATCTGTAAGGTGCGTGAATGTGCCCACTGCAAAAAGGATCTGTGCTAGAGAATATGATGAGCGTTTAGCTAAGTCGTATTCTTGGCCCTAGATGGCGCTACTTCAAAAACAAGAGACGCTCAGTTGGCTTAAAATTACTGACTGCCGTCAGCGCGCTGGTTCTTGGTAAGTACCATTAGTAATAGCATCCACAAAATTATTATATGCCGTATATAAGAAAAGTTCGAAACGTTCTTTCTAATTGAATTGAGGTTTCATGCATAATAATAGATTTTACCAAATATAGAATATAAAAAGCGAATAATGAAAAACTTATCTTTAGATGGGTAGGATCACCAAAATCTGAAATAAGGTAACGTCGATTGATGTTGCCAAAAAATAAAAGTATCAAAATAACTTCAGAGGACGTTACATCTCTGTAGCCCCAAACAACAAGTCGACATTGCGAAGGTACCCAATGTTCTTCAGATATAGTTATTTGGGGATGCTAAAACTTGCAAAATCAAAAGTACCCGCTTTTTTGTTAGAAAATATCGTTTGCAATTTATTAATCATCTTAAAAAATACTGATTTGGCATTTAACATAAAGAATTTGAACAAAATATAAACGTCATCATCAAAAATATAAATTGATTAGTCCTTTATTACAGCTACATTTACTTTGTACAAACACCCTACATAGAACCCAGGATTTAAAGCAAGATTTAGTTTCAATCCATCCTATAATGGGGAATAATGACACTGTATTTTATACCAGTATTTGGTGATCTCAATATGTTGATGAAAACATAGAAATAATCCAAATTTACAGAGTCCATTCTTAAAATCTCTCGCGTAATTTTAAATAAGAAAGCAAATTTTGTAACTAAGGTCATTAAAACAATCAAAGAAAAATTTACGTGATCTATAAAGCTCTACAAGATTTTGGAATTCCCGTTTTATAGAGTTTCTCACTTGTAACGCTCTTCATTCAAATGTAGGAACCCCAGGGGATATATTCCGGCTTCCGAATCCAATTTCAACAAAGATTCGTCACTTACGCAGTGCTGGTGCACGTTAAATCCTCGAGATCAAACGTTTTCCCCCTTGGAGGCGTGGAAAGTTGAAGAAGGGGTTGCCAGCTTGACATCTGATCTCAGTTCTGACTTACAAGGCTCGTTCGCAAATAGTCATTGTGTATCTTCAAAGCGAGGTATTAATTTAACTAAAACTAATCGATTGTGAGGTGACACCACGGCTTGGTAGGATAGGTTGGTTTCATTATTGAAAGACATAGTTTCGGTTTACCCAAAATGTTCCCTTATACATAGGCCGTATTCATTCTAAATGGGGTGCTGATGTAATACAGAGGCTTTGAATTCGTCGTCCTACTTATGGATACAATATCGTCTTTCTAATAACTCTCATGTAGTTTCAAAAAGTTGCATGTATAGAAAGTTTTTGTTTAGTTCAAATATAAGCAAATTTCAAAAATGTTTACATTCTACAGAAATTTTACATAGATTTGTGAATGTTCTGTTTAGGAAGTAGCTTATATGAGAGAATGAAATACGCAGTAGTCTTTTTTTTCTTTTTAGATTTTTGTTTATTACGTTGATTGTCTCGTTGTATTTTAGAAAATGGTTTTTTTTAGAAAAAAAAATGCCATTTCATTTTATTGCTCTGAAAAATAATTCATTTCAGCCTGTAAAATTATTAAGGATATTTTTATGTCACTGCAAGTATAAGTTGTCATATGACAATGGTTTGTTCTTATTACCACTCTCGAAAAGTTTCTTTCTTCATTTCCCATTTTGCAGCATTCTACATTTTGTAAGACAGAATGCATTTCCTACATATCACTTCAGAATGCATTTCCTGTATATCACTTCAGAATGCATTTCTTGCATTTCACTTCAGAATGCATTTCCTGTATATCACTTCAGAATGCATTTCCTGTATATCACTTCAAAATGCATTTCTTGCATTTCACTTCAGAATAAATTTCTTGCATTTCACTTCAGAACGCATTTCTTGCATTTCACTTCAGAACGCATTTCTTGCATTTCACTTCTGAATGCATTTCTTGCATCTGTCTTGTATTTCGCTGCTATCAATGAAATAAGCTATGAATAATCTGTCCGACTGAAATTCGTTAGAAGGAAGACCCTTATATGTCACACTGTAAAATTGACTGATGAGATTACCACAGATAACAAAATGAACAGATAACAGTGAACCATGTCCAATCGAGTCCATTAAAGGCACCTCACACAACGAGACTTGAAAGGACGTACATTACGTCATCGGCGATGAGTTCATTAACTAGACAGAATTTATTATTCCAAATACAGAAAAAATAACACCATATTTATTTAGAAACTTCTTATATTCGTTTTCAAGACTCTCTCAACTAACTATATCGCTATTGATATCGATATTTCTACTCATTTTTATTTTATTGTGAGAAATGAAAAATAAAACAAACAGCATTCATAACAAATCGCGCTATATTCACAGTTTCCGTAGCAAATTGGATTTGATTTAGACATTCAGTACTGATTTTATCTCTAACTCTGTAACTTGTATACTAAGAGTGAATATACTCGCTATCTATATTCATTTGCAGGTTAATATGCAGTAAATTTGATTTCTTTTCCTATTTATTCGTTGAATTTTTAAGATGATGTTTGTACCAAATACAGGTTTATCGGTATACTTTCGATTTTTGGAAAGTATTTTTAGAGCTATATAATTCAAAATTATTTTATTCAATCTATAACGTTGAAGTTGGGATGTTTTTTTAAGTTCCCAAATTTTATTTTCATCTACCGAAGAAGATTATGTATTTTATCCCCTATTTGTCTCAGCTTGATTCATCTGCTAATTATACCAAACTCATTATAAGTTTGGTGTAAGCCACATAAGGAAATCCTCTATATCAATATTGCAATTCATTTACTTTTCATGAGCTGGCAACATTTTCTTTTGCTCCTAAATAATAAGGTGGAAAAAACTATACACCAATTTCTTACAAAATATTTTAATATCTTTCATAACTTTCGCTTCATAGATTCACCTTAGGTTGTTCCCTGTATTCACGCATCTAAAGAAAATGATTTATTGCTCAATAAAGGTTCTGAAGAATTAGATCAAGTCCAATTAACGACTTTCGGTCCTCATTTTACGGTTTGTTTTCCATCACATATGTATATTAAAAGGTACGCTCACTTAAAAGGTACTTCATCGCTTTCAATTAGTGCTCACACTGCAACACTAAATCGAAGCATAACGGTTTCCCCCTTTTGTACGTCCAACATCAAAATAACGACCATATTTTTACGAGCTCGGTTGACTGCCATAGGATTAAGGTTGCGCTGATAAAAAGTGCAGGAAGGTAAGTCTTTGAGTAAGTCGAATGAAAAGTTTGAGTAGCCATTAAGGGGGACCTGGTATTTCTTTTGCGCCAGAAAGAGGGAAATCATGCAGGTTGAATAATGAGGGTTGTTAAATCAGTCTACCCTTTATAGGAAAGAAATGAAAGCGCGTACTTTAAGGTATGATGATCGCTAGTTCGATCCCTGTTCTCTGTGGTGTCGTTTAGAGTAACTGTTTCACTGAAGCGGCAGTGAATTAAAGAATTGCGCGTAATGCACTGCAGTTAACTTTTCTTTAGTTTCCGGAAATTGCTTCGGAGCTATGCGAAACGAGAGGAAGAGGTATGCGAGGTGTTAGAATAGAATTTTACTTTTTTTTTTCTAGGGATTTGGATATTTGCTGGTATGTACTTTCTGATAAGCTTTGGAAAAGTTTCTTTAGAAGTCTATTCTTTTTTGACTTGCTAATTTAAGGCAAATGTCCCGTATAATTGTTCTGAGAAATTTCTGATTTTGATAAATTTCAAATTATAGTCCAGATCACAAAAATATTCTGTACAACACTCTAAATATTATTAGTATCGTCATAGTATTGAGTTACACTATTATTTATCGTCATAGTATTGAGCTACATTGTTATTTATCGTCGTAGTATTGATGCACATTATTATTTATCTTAGAAGTATTGAGCTACATTATCGTTTATCCTCATAGTATTGAGCTAAATGATTATTTATCGTCGTAGTATTGAGCTACATTATTATTTATCGTCATAATTTTGAGCTACATTATTATTTATCGTCATAATTTTGAGCTACATTATTATTTATCGTCATAGTATTCAGCTACATTATTAAGTTCTTTGTGCTGTTATAGATATAGCTAACTATATGAGAAGGCTTGTAAGAAAAATAACTGAACGAATATGCAGAAGAAAAATTGTTTATTTCGTAATTATGAATATTTTAACTTTCAAATCAATACTATACATGATTTAAACAACAAATCAGTCTTCATGTCGCTATAAACTCATTTTTCATTTCCGAATATTAAAAAAAAAACTTCAGAAAGAAAGGGGGAAAAAAGACGAACGATTATGATTAACATGGGATGATAACTGAATATTAGTTTCAATTATTTTTTGAAAGAAAACAAATCGTATAAAACACATCAAGGAACGGCATTGACAAGGCTTCTTTGTCCCAATTTTGCCTCCTTTCATATTTTTTTCACTAAAATAAGTTTTTAAAATCCATCGCTGTCAATCAACATTATGCTTCTTATGTTTCCTTTGCTTAAAAGGAATACATATTTTTTGGAAACTGTTGCTTGCTTTAGATACGTAATTTTCTGTAAATAAATCATCCATTTAAATGTGCGATAAATGTGCGATCAGACATTTTCCCGAAACTTTGCTTTGAGGATTAAAATCACAATGTATTTGTACCATGCGTTTCAAAACTCAACATAATTTCTAAAAAGACCCAAAATAAATTCGTATTATAATCGATCGATCGTACAAAACCGACATTCAAATCCACTGGGAGGGGGAGGGTACCCCGAGGTGGTCCCTAAGGGGATGGGGATCTTCCGGTTCAGTAGTTGGTTCTCGCTTCCCTGGTGGGTATGATAATAAAGTGTTGAGTTACCTGGTAAGAGGGGATATTTCTATATGAGGGAGGACGCATGAGCTGGCCGTAATTGGGACTATAATTCATCCACTGTCATGCCCGTTTTAAATTTCACGGTGATTCGATCATTCAGATTATGACGGGAGGGGAGGGGTTGGCCGGATGGGGATTGTTCCTCATGGTAATGTAAAAATACTACAATATTTTGATAAAATAAGTTTCTCAACTTGAATATAATAGGAAGAAATAACAAGATTTTTTGGATAAAAAAAGTTATCTTCGATTTCTAGACAGAATATGAACGGAAACGTACGAGAAGAAATGGTTAGAAAGATAGTAAAAAAGATATAATGGTAAACAGTAGGAATGCGAAAGTTAAGTCAGGAATTCACAATTGATAAAGCTCATTGGTTTGATTACAATGCTCAGTACTTTAGAACTTTTTTTAAAAAAAGAAAATACTTGGTATTGGTATTGATTAAAAAAGAATTCATTAATTTACTAGATAAAATGAATTTAATGTTATTTTATTTTATTTATTTAACTCCTTAACCGGCTTAGTTTCCTTACTATCTAATAAGATGACACCTTCTATTTTGGAAATATTTTCTTATTTTGATTCAAATGGAAATCCATGGAATACTTGGCTTATCTATGTATTCGAAGTCATTTTAGTATTAAACTATATTTGTTATGAATGATTTATTTTTTGTTTACAACTATCAAAATTCTATATATAGATGCACGTACGGCGTACGGGAAAACCGGTTAAGGGGTTAAGAAATAAAAATACTTTGATTTTTTAAATTGTATAAGAAATAAAGATACTCCGTTGTGGTTTGTGATAAAAAGTTGAAATATTGGGATTTTTTTTTCATCGAAAAATTTACCGAGAACGTATATCGCATTTTTTTTTCAGAGTCAAATATTGACACATTACCATCTCAAAACAATAAAAAAAATTATAGTTATTCTGTCTGCTTAAATTTCATTATGGGGTAAAAAGAACTTTCAAGAATGAAAAATTAAATCCTATTTTTTATTTAATGAAGAAAAAAAACCCTTATTTATTTTGCATTTCGTTTATTGTTAAAGGCTTAACCTAATCTGCAGTTGGTTGATATATTATGATTAATACAACTTTTTATTTGAATTCCTTTATAATAAAAATTAAATTAGACACACACACATATGTATATATGTATATGAAATTCATATATAAAATTTAATCTTTTATTTGAGCACCACATATTTAAAATTTAATTTAAATATAATGGATTTCCCAGTGTAATTGTTTTTTATTATACTTGTAGGGCTCATATACCGACACATTATTTTATATTATCCCGATAAATCATATACGATGTATTTCTTCCAATTGGTTTTATATATTGTATTTTGTAAAAATATTTAAACGTTTATAGTAGTTGCACTCTTATAATAAAATAGGTTTATTTCTCTCATATTTGCATTACCCAAATAAAGTGATGTTTGCATTCATACTTTTATAGAACACATGTAGCATATTATCATTCGCGTTAATCTTATAACATATATTCATTTTATTTATGCATTTGAAACGCAACGCATTATTTCGCTTTCATATAATAATGTATTTCATTATCTTTACGTTTATATAAATAAGTTTATTTTTTATCTTTTCATTTATATATTTATATTTCGTTTTTATATATACTGTAATCTTATTTTAATGAAATTCACTTATATCTATGTAAAACATAATAGCTATGGGAACTCTAGAGACGAAGATATAGAGTTTTATTAAGTTATTAAAAGGTGACGCTTTTCCCTGAAATCTTATTAAGTTCACGAGCTTTGTTTATATTTTTAAATTAACCGTAAACTATATAAAACAGTTTTCTTTCTACTGTTATTGAATACTTGGGACATCTTTTGATCTTTTGGATATGAATCTTCTAGACTCCATTTTATGTGAATCTTTTAAAATACAATCACATTAAAAATTCGTAAATTAGATACGATTTAATATTCGTAAATGTATTTATTTCTACAGAATGAAAGGAGATAGAAAGATCTTTTGCTAATAAGAACTCCGAGAACTTCATTGTTTTAAATGGTTTTTCCATAATCCGTACATGTAAACTTGTAAAGAGTATGTACTATGTTATATTTTTGAGTGAATTTATTGTTATAAATTGAAAGGTTGTCGAAACATTCCGCAAGATATATTTATTTTATTAGTCGAAGAGATCTCGGAAAATTTCCTTTGTTTTAAACGGTTTTTAACAGAAGGTAAGCTTTATTTGATTATTTTTCCTCAGTAAGTATTTGTATAATAATTTAAAAACGGAATGAAAATGTCACTGAAAAGACACGTCGCATTTTTCTTTGAAATATATATCAGCAGATTTCTAAAAATCATTTTCAGAATAAAATTCGGAAAACGGCATTTGGTTGTAAAATTCTGACAGGCAACGAAGATAAACAATTGCGCGAAATGCTGTTAGCACAATTTATTTGCTCTTTTTCCATGATGCTTCTAACTTGACAGCTTGCCAACTAAAGCGAAGAAATATAGCTTTATTCTTTTTTAATATGATGAACATACGTTCGCTGTTCTCACTTTCTATGTACGTAAGATTAGAAAAGTTTTGGCGGCTTTTTAAAGCAACGCTTTCTTGAAGTTGCGATGAAAAGAGATATTTATTAAGTACAAAGGAATATGAAAAGCAAAAAAGATGTATGGACTACAAACGATTGTCTAAAGAAAAATGGAACGATCTCTGTTTACACATTATTTTTTAGGGCCCTTAAAAATAGCTTTGTATTAATAAACGATTTAATGTTTCTTGGCATGAGTGCCTTTCTTTAGATAGGATTTTTTTTCAATTCATGTAAAGTAAGACACTCATAAACATTTTCCTTAAGATGCTTTACTTATTTCTATGAATACAAAAAACTATGGGGAAAAATATATAGAGGTCTACACATTCATTTCTTCAATATATATCATTTAGATATTAGATTCTTTTATTTTCTGGTATAGAAAGAGAAAGTATTGAAAACGTACAAACTTCGTGATTTTGATAGATGTTCACATTCTTACGTGATTCTGATAAGTTACTTAGAATTATATTTGTTTGTTGGTATGTCTACGAAGTGTTTTTTTGGGGGGGGGGGGGGCATTTCAGATATGAGGATGAAAAGATTCTAGTATAGTGGCTTGATTCAACTACGCTGACGAATATATTATAGATGTGGGGTTTGCTTTCCTCAGCCTCTGACGTGAAGTACCTTCTACTGGAGAGGTTATACCTTGACCGGTGATGTATTTAGCACTCAACCATGGGGCTGTCCAAACATCCATATCATTCAGGTATTGCGTGAGCCTTGATGGATTCTTGGGGGGCAGACAGCTAGTTTGTGCTTACAGAATCAGTTAAAAACGCAGTAAGCAAAAGAAATACAATTTGGAATACTATTTTTATTTGAATTCATGGATTATTATCGAATCATGGATGAAACTCGTCTAGAAAAAACGTAATTTCAGTAGTTTTTTTTTTTGACTAAAAAGACCAATTTGACTACTGACAAGACCATCATTTTTTCAATTCCTACTAATCACACTCTCCTTATATAT
>JAOUZG010015275.1:1520544-1550652 GCA_026289955.1 Argiope argentata | reverse complement strand
TAAAATGCTGTTTATTCATCCAATCAATCTCAAGTAATTTTTTTAAACTTGTAGTGGATAACATTTAATGTTCATACAATTTTTTCAAACATTACTCCATTAGTTCTTCATTAATTAATTAAAAACTAACTTTCATTCCAAAAATCTTTATTTCCCCATCGCCAAATAAGTAACGAATTCTGTTTGTTTTCCCCCCTACGACGATGAGGTTATGCTTAAAATATTTTCGGCCGATTATTTTAAACGATTCTGTTTATTTTCATAATGCTTGACGCATCTAAAATTAAACATTATTAATTAATCTATTTTTCAGATTCCTTTTAAGGTATTTTTGAATTAAAATAATACAGAATATAAAAATTTAGAAATTTCTAATCTGTATTACGTACCTCAACTTATGTAGAAAAATCACGCATTTTACGTTGCCACAACTGACTTTGAATTCTCAACTAGCGCTGAAAATTCAATGCTAGTGTAATTTTTTGATCAATTATTTATAGTAATAGAAACAGTTTTGTTGGGATAGTCTGGTTGTTATTGCGTTGGATTCCCATGCCACCGGCTGCGAGTTCGACCACTATGTGTAGAAAGGAGAATGAAAAATTTCCTGGAAATTCGCTTTCTATTTTTCTGCTTAATATTGTGACTCTGTCATATTTCTATACATATTTATATTAATTGTAATTATTCAATAAATAGCAACTAAAATATAATTTTTCTACCTTAAGTAGGAATTAATTTTAAAAAAATTGTCTTTTTATATTATTTGCTTATATTGTATTCATTGGCTGAGCTGTATGGAACTACGGACAAGAATTCAATAACAAATAATGCAGAATATGAATATAATATTTTAGCATATTGAAGTATTGAGTATAATATTTATAAATATACGTCTTATGTATATATTTGATAGAATACATTGAATGGAAAGTATTTTTTGTGTGCATTCATTTTCTGAGAAATGTATCATAAACTTTCGGTAAAGGAATTTTACGAGTGTAAGATTTTTCTCTAACTTGAATATAGTATACGCCAAATGTTAAATTTAGTGAATAAAAAATAACATAGGAACGAAAAAAAATTGTGGTTTATTCAAGAATATTGTTCGTGAGTCCAAATCACCTGTAAGCAATAAGTAGAAAAAATTCTTATCTGAACATCTAATGATAGAAAAAACTGGAGAAAAGAAAAAAAAATGAAATATGAGAAAAATGGAAGTTCTTAAAAGGTTTTAAAAGAGTATATCTTTTTATAAAGATTCTTAAGAAAAGTCCTCTTAAAATAACCTAAAATATTCTAAGAGAATCATAACGCATATTATATAATCATGGGGGATTTATGTCATAGAATATTTCACTTCATTCAGCAAAATGTTTAGAAAAACGAAAAATATATATATAAAGCGCGCACTAAAATAGAAATTTCGAAATATATAAGTGGTTTACCAAAATCCAAATTTTTAATGTTTTTTTCATTATAGATAACCTGGTTTTTTTAAATAATGCTTTCTTCCATTATAGATATACAGGCTTTTTTGAATAATGCTTTCTCCCATTATAGAAAAAAAATAATGGATTAGATTACTTTTTAGTCATTAGGAATGAATATTAGAATTCCATGGGCAAGGAAATAGAGTGACATTTGATTCAGCACTTCATTTCTCAAACTTCTATTACAAAAGATGCTCACTATTATATAATTGCAATACATTAAGTCTACTTACGTGGAGAGGTTTCGCTTTATAAACTAATTCAAGCTTTATTCTATGTCTTTCCTAAAAAAATGCGAGTTTACACATAAAAATATTTTTTATAAATAATTATATGAGACTCTTTCTATATGCTTTCATGTTGATGATGTCATATAACACCATGTCATAAATTTTTGTGACACTTGCATTGCTGCCATAGTACGATAACCTACTGGTACCTCAAAATTTTGTGAGATAGAGCTATATGACATTGTATGTCCAATCCAATAGCAACAATGTAATTATTGCGTTAACCAATAAAAATAACATGTTTAACCAAGCGCATTCAGAATTTTATTTAAATCACCAATTCACACACACACACACACACACACACACACACACACACACACACACACACACACACACACACACACACACACGCACACACACACACACACACACACACACACACACACACACACACACACACACACACACACACACACACACACACATTAAGATTGAAACAAATTCTTAAATAATCAGTATGTAAATCGTATCGAAATATTTTCTGTAAAAAAGCGCTATTTTATAAAAAGAAGAAAAAAAAATGCCGAGAGATGCTTGCTTGTTAGAAGAAGTATTTTTTGTATAACTAAAAGTCATCGTGGCCATATGTGTATTAATGCTTTCCATTTCCTCTTAAAAAACTGAGCACGCACTAATTATCTAAGACAAGAGAAAAAATTCTGTCAGGCTCAAAATTTGTTAATTAGAAATTATTCGGAATAACAGCATTTACAGGCGAAATTGTTGCAGAAGAAATAATTTTATACTAACCTAAAATTTAAATTTTTACTATTTCATTGACACTAATTTTAATTCTGTTAGGTATTTCTTCAATTGTTATTACATTTTTTAGAGAATTTAATCCCAATGAATTAAGCATTAACTTGAACTTACCCATTACAATATTGCATTAACTTGAACTTACCCATTACAATATTGCATTAACTTGAACTTACCCATTACAATATTTGTGAAATTTCTGTTTGAATACATATATTTTAACACATTTTCATTGGTTTTCAATTTGTGATTTAATAATGCCTAAAACAGGTGTAAGTAAATCTTTAGACTGAGTCGAAAAGTTAAAGCTTTTGTGAGTAAATTAAAGATATTATTAACGGCAGCAACGATATCAGGACATGTAAAAACAAGAAATACTTCGATTTTTTCTTAAAGAACATTCAGAAGAAATTATTTTAAAATCGCTTACATTATATTAAAATTAAAAATTTTACACTTTCAATGATTTAAATTTCATTTTTGTGCGATTTTTCTTTCAACAGATGTTATTATTATTTTTAAAGAATTAACTCGGATGTTTTTGAAATTCATAAGGTATTTCTTCGCTGGGTAACGGGGAGATTTTAAATTACCCAACCTTATTTTTTTAACATCTCTTTTTTTCTGCATATATATCTTGAAAAGGGTTTTGTGCATTATAATTTTTCATGCAATAGCAGTTTCAGTTTTAGAAAAATTATACATTAATGAATTTTCATGCCGTTCAAGATTGGATACACCAACTAATTGGCGAATAAAATCGGACGATCAATTATCCTGAAATCGCTTGCACTGTTTTAACATTAAACATGTTACATTTTCAATGATTTCAATTTCATGTTTGTGTGGTTTTTCTTTCAACAGATATTATTTTTTAAAAAGAATTAACTAGGATGTTTTTGAAATTTATAAGGTATCGGTGGGTAAAGGTGAGATTTTAAATTACCCAGCCTTATTTTTTAAAAAAATATCTTTTATTTCAATATATATATCTTGAAAAGAGTTTCGTACATTATAATTTTTCATGCAATAGCAGTTTTAGAAAAATTATACATCAATGGATTTTAACGCCTCTCAATATTGGATTTACCAATTAATTAGCGAATAAAATCGAACAATCAACAGAACATGGGCATTTACTAACCTTTCATATTCATCCATGACGCATTTTGAAAGGAATGTTAAGAAATAAAAACAATGTCGAAAAAGCGAAAGATATAAAAACAAATGCTACTTTATTAAATTGTACTTTTCGGCTAATTCGAAGCTCTCCAATAACTGTCTTTTAAATAAAGAAATTCAAGTAGAAATTTACAATATATCTAAATTTTCCTTGTAAAATACAATAGCTATTTGTTCTATCACGACAATAGAAAATTTTCTAATTTCGTAGCATAATTAAATTAATCAGAAGGAAAATTTTCTGTCTTAAATTTCTAAGCTTCAAAATTTGGTTATCGAAATGTAAGTAAATACTGATATACTTTGTTACAAATGCAGCAAGTATTACCAATCTTTAGAAAACTTTGTAACTGCATTTAAAATGTAAAAATGCTTTAGGCTTAAAAGGGAAGTTGTAAAAAAGAAATGCCTTCCAAATAAATTTGAATCGATTAAATTAATTATAAACTTCTGTTCTTAAATGTAGAAAATAACGAAACAAAGAGTTTCTGTTTTCGTTGCATTGTGCTAATGCATATAAAATGCCAAAAATAATAATAGATTGTAATCTCATTTCCATTAAAGTTCCCCCATGCACGTTTAATTGGTCTTGACTCAAGTGTGTTCAAATTAGTTGCAGTATAGAAGTTTGAGTAGTGGGAGCTTTAGTGAAGGTGTCGTTCACGTCTTCTGCTTCCTGTCTGCATTACGGCACTCTTTTCAGTCCATAGATTAGCTTAAATAAGTTTTGTCTGTGCGCTGAAATGAGAAGCGTAAATCTAAAAAAAATATGAACTTATTTCATTATTATTTAATTTTTTATTCTTATTATTAATTGCATTTAAAATTTAGCTTATTTTCTTGCCTCCAGAAATTTATTGAGTTTTTACAGGATTAGATTTTTTCCCATACAGCAATCTAGTTAAGATCATGAACAATTTAATAGATTTATACTTTTTTATTATTAACCACTTCACATACAATGACGTCTCTGATACGCGCATCGAATTATTGAATTATTAATTTTAAACCTGCAATTCAGCGAAGGTATTCAGGGATTTAAAATGCCAGAATCATTTAGAAACTTTTCAATATCTTAAAACTCGTTACGTTACTATAGGAATTAAAATAACAATAAATGTTCAAGATTGGATGTATCATCTAATAAGGAAGTTAAATAAATTCTTATTTCAATTGGTTAAAGCCATTTGAGATCGTCAAAAGTAATATTATACTAGCCAACTTCGGTGACCAATTTATAATAATATAAATTTAGATGTTTCAAATAATCTTAATGAAATATATCACATCAGAATAAAAGAAAGCGTTGTTCTACACTGCGTTTGCCCAATAAGCATATATTATTCTGATGATTAGTTAAGTTTACAAAATTAACGAAATTAATTGGAGAAATCGATTAGCTGTTACATCAGTGCCAAAATTTTAGTTCGTGGTATCTCTCAAAAATGAATTGACGATCATCGATAATTTATCTAGGAATCCTAAGCTTTAACATTAAATAAATTTAATGAAATATATACATAGGCTGATACTGGAGGACTTTGTCAATGATAACCAGTATAAGAAATATACAGTGGGGTGTTTCCGATTTCTTTTGTAAATGGAGTACAATAAGTTGATAACATATTGATTAAGTACGTAGGGATCATGAGGATATATATATATATATATATATAAAGGAAAGGAAATTTAGAGAAATCAGGGTCTTTTTTTATGAATGGAAGATTTTGTAACTGCTTTTCTCCATAAAGAGTACCCACTGAAGTAGTTGTTTTTGATTCTGGTAAAAATGGAAGATGCTAGGGTTAAAGGCTTTTAATGACAAGAGATCTTAAGCATCCACATAAAAAAAGATGAAACTGGACCTATGGCTGGGGATGGAGAATTAGTTGTATGATTTTGAAATTATGAAAATGATTAATGAATTTATGATTTTGAAAAGATTTTTGTTGAAATAAAAGTCGTTAAAAAATATATCTTCTGTGATCTCAAAATAGACTTGCTATAGAAAATGGTAGCCTTAAGATTTCGTTAAGCCGATTTATCCCCTGGGTTTTATTTTCGTGAAAATACAGGACCATGAAGAATTGTTATCTCTGTGATCCCCAATTATTAATTTTAGGGACAGTTATTGCAACATGATTATGTTAAAAATTTAGTTATTTAAGATAAAATGCTTAAATTTTTATCATATAATCTGTTAAAAAGAATCTTTTTTCCAAGACCTTCAAAGCTTTCATTAATATATTGGCAATATTACTATAGCTTTTTGTGTCTTAATATCCAATATTTATCGGAGATATCTGAAATTTACAAAAATGTGAAAGCAGATTTTAATATGTTGGTAAATTTTTATATGAAATTCGTTCTATGGTTAGTATAATATCTCAATCCTTGCAATTATTAACTGAATCAGATGACGGTTACGATACCTAAATTGGCACTATTTTCTCCAAACATGTAAACAAACTGAGGTGACGGCATGTAACAAGTCATTTGATGCAATGTATACTTAAATTTAACACTACACCACATCTCCGTTTCTACAGTTCATGTAGTTATTTTACGGTAAATGGATTTTATGTAGATGGATGGTAGATGTAGAGGGATTGTATTTTTTATAAAAGGAAAATTACATTGGAGTCAATTGGAAAGACGCATAGTGTCCGCGTAGTATAGTGGATCTAATGCATATCATGATCAAACATGCAGGGAAAACCTGGTAAAATCGAATCTGAAATCTGTGATTTGTTCCGAAAGACAGACGTTTTCACCTGAGGGCTAAAGTATTAGTTATATGTTTAGACGTTTAAAATGATAATATGTTAGTAAGGAAATGAAAAGAATTCCAGAAGTGTTTACTTTGAAAGGAAAGTTACATTGGAGTATAGTGGATATAATGCATACCATGGTTAATTATGAAGGGGATACCTAGTGATATCGGGTCTCAAACCTGTGATTTGCTCCAGAAAACAGATGTTACCACTAAAGCGCCATATTATTAGTTATATGTTTAAACGTTTAAAATGATAAGAATAGTAAGGAAGGGAAAAGAATTCCAGAAGTATTTACTTTGAAAGGAAAATTACATTGGGGTCAATTGGAGTACAGTGGATATAATGCATGCCATGATCAAACCTACAAGGGGTACCTAGTGAAATCGGGCCTTAAATCTGTGATTTTGTCCATAAAAAACGTTACCATCAAAGTGCCATAGCATTAGTTATATGTTTAGACGTTTAAAATGATAAGATGTTAGTAAGGAAATGAAAAGAATTCCAGAAGTGTTTACTTTGATCTATTTGAAAAGCAATCGCTGTATACAAGATCCCTGGAATTTAGAAAGGTATGAGAAAAGAATAGATGCTTTCAGATAGAAATTTCTTTTTTTTCTCCTGATGTATTTATTCTCTTTCGATTGAATTTCTGTAAGTAAATTTACGCCTTTTATTGGTGAAGTACTCACATTTTACAATGTTTATTTGGTTTTGTTAGCCTTTGAATTTGACCTGTTTGGCGTAGAATAAGGGCTTAAGAAATTTGTTTGGGGTGAATTTGATTCTACTTTAGTAAACAATGAAGGGAGCTTTTGTAAAAAAATAAGCCGCCGCACGAGATTATTTTTGCTTTTAACGATTTTGCATTGAATATTCTTCTGAGATAAAAGCTGTGCGAGATAAGAAAATAATTTTTTCTACATCTTTTCGAATGGATTTTCTTTCATTGTTCCTTTCTTTCAGTGCCGCTAATCGAAAAAATATTGAAGAAAAACAAAAATTTCACAAGGGAAGCTAATTAGCTCAGATGCTCTGGCTTAGTATTAACTTACCGCAGGAACAAATACCACGACTCGGGCATATTTACTAGAGAATAATTATTTAAAATTCTAATAATGAAAATGTGCATAGCGTTAAAGGAAAATTACAATATCTGTTGTATTAATAATTTTCTCATGTAGCTTGGCTAATAGAAATTATTCAGCTTTTAATTCAGTGCTTTTGAATAATAGAAAGAAAGGGAAGAATTCATTCCAAAAGTTGATTAAACAAAGCAAGTTTATACTTTGAATTAGCTTTTCCTGACAATATGATAATGAACAAATGAAAAATTTAGAAAGACGAATGAGCTGCGTTATTTGCAAGTTTTAGAATATTTCGCAAACTGAAATGAGACGAAGGTTAAATTTAACTAAAATTTGCTTATAGACTTCAAAATAAAGTCAACTTCATCATGCCTTTATCTAGTTTCATTATCTTAAAGCTCTCACATTCCTGGTAATTCAATACTTTAACATTATTATGAATAATTTGCCTTTTTTGATGGATTAGAGATCCGGAGAAATAGTTTATAAATTTACCTAACTTGAAATAGAAGATATTAATTTTTTGTAATTCGTAAATTCATTCCTGTCGTAGATTTCTTTTTTGCAAATTTAGTAGGGTGTAACATTCATGAAAATTACTATAACTTTCAACTTTGATTTACACTTACAATGAGTTCCTTGGGAAAAAAAAAACTTTGTAGTTTGAAAAATTAACTTTCAATAACAATTTTTTCAAGATAAATAAATGATTTTGCTCCTAAACTGATACTAGTGTAGAGCAAGAAGCGAGTATCATGTGACTGTGAAGGTATTCCTTTTACATTTTGTAAAGAAATAAGGGATGTGGTGAAGTTTCGCTTTCGGATACGTAGGGTATCTTGTTCGAGACCCGTTTACATTAAATAATCGTTGTGTAAGCTGACTATATCCATGGAGGCTAAACATTAAAAAGCTGGTGTGGTGTGAAAACTTAGAGAGAGCGTAACAACTCAGGTATCGTTCTCGTCATCTGACAACAGTTCAAAACTATGAAGTCCTTTCTAAAACAGCCCTAGTTGCTTTAAAATGAGGAGATAATATTATTGAACTGAACTATACAAATTGTACATCTTTGAGTTTCCTCAGACGCGGTATTTAGTTACAAATTGTAAATTTAACTAATTTATGATCATATGATTCAAATTCGTTATATCTGCATATATTAACTTTTAGTACATCATTGGCGCAGATATAGGGACATCTAGTGCTTGAAAACTTTAGGTTAAATTCAAATACAGTTTAATTTTTTATTGAAACAGTATAAACAGACTTCTATTAAGATCACAGTTACTGAGTTACTGTGGGTACTGTATTTTAATAATTTAATTCTTGAATGCAACCAGCAAAGCATTATAAGAATCTAATTCGATTTTAGATTACAAAAGTGCATCAAAGGTTAATATCAAGACTCGTACTAGTTCCTTTTTGTTGACTTATCTATGGCTATTATAGTTCATAAACCACATTAGAAGATATTTAAGATAAATTTTTACCCTTCCATAACTTATGGCAGGATTTATTTTAATGAAATAACAAGAGATTACTTGATAAAGAAGATAAATTAACGGCTCCTCAGAATTTTCGAAAATTCGTCTGTTTTCATTTATCTGATCGTATTCAATGTTAATTAAGCGCCATTTAAATAAAGCCTTCATGGAATGCTGAAGATAAATTATTTAATTAAATAAAGTGTTAATCGAAGTGTAATTATAATTAGATATATATCAAGCATCATAAAATTATCTAAATATGCATTAGCAATTTTTTTTCAACAGATAAAAAGAAAGCTTTAAATCTAATTAAATTGAGAAATTCCTCAAATTAAGTTCTATTTATAAAAATTGAATCTACGTCAGTTTAAGAATGTAATTATTGATACTCTTATTGTGAAAATTTTATCATGAATTAAAATATGCCTTATTTAAAGAATGAATTAAATAAATCAATTTAGACCTTTTCCTCAAGACATTCATTTCAAGAAATGTTTGCAATATTTAACAAAAAAATATTCTTCTTTCTTAATTGAAAATTACTGTACACAGAATACAAAATCCAGTTTATTTTTTCTCTTTAAATGTATGTAGAGATGTTTCTGAATATATTTACAATCGTAATATTTCGAAAATTTGACTTCTTTTCATGTTTGCAAAGATGGAGCTTTGTTATCGATCTTTCATACTTTTCCTCAGTGTCGGTTTGGAGGTTTCATACACTTGCTCTCAATCACAATCTACAATTTTCGTAATTTTAGAATTTCATTATTAGTGAATCGTTTAATATAATTAAATTTTTATTTAACTCAAGTGGCGCTATCTAGTACTGAATTTGAGAAATCTAGAATATTGATTTTTAATTTTTCTGTATTTCATTATTAGATATGAGACTTGCATAGTATTTATACTGATGAATTTGTAAAATAAATTCTAGAATAAGAAATATTAAACAACTAAAAGGAGAAATAATTATATTTTAATACAAGAATGAAAAATTTCTCTTGAAAAACAGATTTTTTAAATATTTTTTTAAACATTTGTTTAAGATTGTGATTTCTTTCTATTAGCTTCCTTTTTGAAACTATTGATGGTGTGTGCTAGACTGGTGTTTTTCAACAAACTACTTTCTAAAAACTAAGAAATTGTCAATTCTCGTGTTCAGCCCATAACTTAAACGTACACTGTAAATAAATATAACCCACCAATAAATAAACACTTTTAAAATGATAGTTGTAAAATGAATTTTTTCTTGAAACCCATTAAGGCGACCAGGGACAATATCAAAATTAACCAATGTAATAACTTAAAATTACTGATTTAAAAAAAATGTTTAAGTAGTTTTGAGATATTACATTCTTTAATTTTGATATTTCGTACTCAAACTTCAGGATTAATCTCAACTTTTATTTCCAAAGGGATAGAACAACCAATAATAAAAATTGGAGAGCATTCGAACACATTTGGAGCGCATGGAACATTTTTCATTAACGTTATTTACCGCTAATGTTATATTATGTTAACCCACAAAACTCATAAATAAATTAATATAATGCTTTAAAATGTTGAGTGTCAACTCCTATAGTGTTACTCTTAATGCCTTTAAAATTTCAATTGCTAAGGTGAAAATTGCAAAAAGTCATTTTAAAAGTCCCTGGTCGTTTTAAAAGAAGTAATCTTAAATGAATCCAAATGAGAGCGTAGAAGATTAAAGATCAAGATTGATCTCCTTCGATTGTTTTGTATACTTTAAATAATAGCGAGAATCTTGTTTAACATCATTTTACAGTGAAGCGAATTGGTAATGCATTTTAAAACAATTCTTTTTCCTTCAATTCATTTTGCTTAAAATTTGATAGATGTCTTCAGTTTTAGTGTAAAAACTGCTTTTCAGATTTTGGTTGTAGTTCGGAATGAATTCACATTACAATGGTAGACAAAAGTAAACTATAGACAAAAAAATTATAACGATGTATGAATAGTACTAAAAATATATTTTTCGGTTCCGTAAAAGACTTAAATACGAAGAATACCACGGAAGAATTTAGAATTCAACCCAAGATCAGAATGTCATCGATTATGTCTTTAACAATAACATCATTTCTTCTTTGCTAACTTTGAGAAAGTATTTACTTTTACAGAATAAATGCTTTTACTTATATTAGAGTAAATTGAAATGGAATACTCTAGCTTATTGAGAGTAAAAATGACCAGTCAATAGCTAAATTTCAGTAGTATCCATTGACAAATGAGGGGAAACAGACGATGCAAAAAATTTCTAATAGTCTGACTTGATAAAATATTGATACTGTTTATCCTCTTTATACAGACATCGTAGACATTATGCATAATAAATTAGAACTGAAGCGATATAAAAATGAAATAATTTTTAGTAATTGTCATTTAAAATGTGAATATTTATTTAATTCATGCATGCTTTGCAGTTTAATCTATATTAACGCCTATTAATAGCCCTAGTGTTGTAAAACAACACTAGGGCTATTTTGAGACGGATCTCGTAATTTTGAACCTCTGTCAAATGACGAAGACGACACCTGATCTGTTTCCTCTCTCTCCATACCAGTGGACGTTTATCCCTGTCGGATTTAACGTGCAATAGACCCTCTTACACTACGGCTCTTCGGTGGAAACGGGGTTCGAACATGAATCCTACGTCTCACGAGCCGAGACCTTACCACCAGACCACAGTGGGCCCCATGCACGTATTGTAAGTAAAAGGTTCGAAAATAAATAAATTTATAAACAGCTTTTAAAAATACATTTTATTTCTTATAATAAGCGATGGGATTAGAAATTTTTAAAAAGTATAAATTTTTCATTTATATCTCATTTTTGAAACTATCATGGAATTTTCACATTAATTATTTTGTAGTTTTTTACCAGTTGGGTATATGGAATAAAAATGTAATTAAATTCATTTATTTAATAAATAAATACGTTTTCAAAATATAAAAATAGAAAATTGCCATTAATTAGGGTCAAAAGTACACGTTTTTTTAAAAAATTCTAAAATATAGGAAAATGAGAGACAAATCAATAATCAATAAAAAAATCAAGTTAAATCAAAACACAGAAAAATAGTAAAGGTTATATTTTTATAGATGCTTTTACTTCATCATATATTTTTTTACATCCTGAAATTTTCATGTTTTTACGAATTTGTGATTTTTCATTACAAGGATAATTTAATCCTAATCGTACAATATGTACAAAGTTCTGAAATAAATCACAAAGTTAGGTTGAAAACGTCTTTCGAAAGCGAACTAACTTTTTGATGCAAATAATTTTCAACAATGGTACCATGAATTTGATGTCGGAAGTATGTATAATGGTTTCTTTCGAGTGAAATATTGTTTCCCATAAAATAAGAATCGACCTGGGTAAGTTTTCATCTCAACCTTCACGTACGAGTAGCTTCGTATTCCATAGTATTGTTCCCTGTAAACAGACCGTAAGCTACTTTTTTATATACCGTTGTAAGTACCGGCCTTACGGGTCAACAGTAAGCTAGTTTATTACAGACACGGGAGATATCAAATAAAGAACTATCGATCGCTTCTGAGCAACTGTGTTTCCCCGCTAAGCTCTTCCAAAGAGACTTCATGAAAAAAAGGCCTCCTTATTTTTTGAGAAATGTTAACAAAATAAATCAGTCTTTATGTCACGAGCAAACATAAAGAAATTCAGAGAAATATTTGGTACACATAAAAAGTGCAAACACTTCGTTGATAATTTAGAAGTTTGATTAGAATATTTCGTGTTTTGAATTAGAGGTTCTGTTTACGTTGTTAACAGCCTTTCTTTTAGTGTTCTGAAAGCAATCTATATCTGCAGAGTGTTTCAAAATACACGCTATAGATATTATATGTATTCAGAAAATCAGTATTTTTTTTAATTAAGCTTTTCCAAAGATATTTTGTGAAAGAAAACTTCTGATTTTTTTGAGAAATATTAACAAATATAAATCAGTCTTTATATCACAAACAAGTAAAAAGAAAATCGAGAAATATCTGGTTCACAAAAAAAATGTAACTACTTAATTGATAATTTAGTAATATGATTAGTATATTTCATGTGATGAATTGGATATTCTGTTTAATTTATCAAAAATATTCCTTTTATTATTCTAAAATTAATCTAAATGCGCAGGATGTTTCAAAGATTATATATAAGAATGACTTCTTTTAAAAAACATATTTCCTGATAAATTATAACTCATCCATCGAAATTGCACATTTATAGAACTACTGTGTGTTTTTATTGCATGGAGGGATTTATATATACAAGAATACAGAAATATTAACAATAAAATTCTAATAAAATATGTTTCATTACTCAACTTTTCTATAACTCATACTTTCCAATAAAATCTTTCAGATTTGAAAATTGCAAAAGCTCTCTGAATGTTGCTATGTTTACAGCAAAATTAAATGTTAATTTCAAATAGAAAAAATAGGCTTTACTACTATTTTTTATAAATAAATAAGTACAGGGACTTCAGTGTGAATAAAAATAGCCTATGAATTATAGCCCATAAATATATATTACTTGATTTAATAAACGCACAATTTATTATTTCCCTCATTTTTTTGGTTTTATAAGCGGTTTTAAAAGCAAATAACAGACGTATATGAAAGTAAATGTCAAATGTGAATGTATTTTGAAATAAATATACATAATATAACACGGATGAATCTTTTTTTTATTTTATTCATAATTTAACACAGTCTAAATCTAAAGAGAATGTATTACAAAACAAAATCATGAAAAGAATATTTTCCGTCTCATTTTTATTTCAAAAACACTAATAACACAAATTTGTAGAAATGTAATTTTAAACAACATCTAAACTAATTTGCTTATTTTTAATTTTAAATTGTTATCCGTTTCCCTTTTCTCGTATTTTTTCAGGAAATATTTTCTTTGTCCTTAAAATCGTTTGAAGTAAATTCTTCACAAAGCAAATATAACTGATTTTAATTCATCAGGTTAAAATGTTGCAGCGCAGCGTTTTTAATATCGTCTGCTTACTTTCAAACGAAGCCAAAACTGACAAAACTTCAGAGTCCTCAACTCAAGAGATGTCTGCAACGCTTAACAAAAGCATTTTCTAATTATCCTCTTCAAATGCTGATGGAAACTTTAATCCTAGCAATTAATTTTGTACATAATCCATTTTGTAAATTACTTCGTTATCAAAGTTTTCAATTTCACCGTACCATTTATAATGAATGTAAACTCCTTTATTATTAAAATGAGCCTTGGCAGCTGTGGAAGTCTTAAAACTGCAATTTCTCGCCTTTTATCAAGTTCGATACTTTTTTATTAGCTAATTGTCTAAAATACACTTTGCTTTAATACGGATTAATTTGATCTTAATCACATTAAAGCTTATGCGAAGAAATAACACCCTTTTGATTTTAGAGTTTTCTCCTAAACTAAGGTTCCATTTAAATATAGATAGAAAATGTTTCGGAGTATATTTTATTTTCAAATGCTTAATAACTAATATTAAATATTATTTAGAAATGAATTAAGGATTTTGGAAATAATTTTGATGGATTTCAGCATAATCGTATAAATGAGCTCTTAAAGTGATAATTTCTGTCTTTATTTTAGAGATTCCTGATAATCTTCTGAAACCCCATAAGCATTTATACTATAAAAAATTTTACATTATTGATAAATGATAGTTATTATTCCGTATTTCTGCTGATGTTTTTTTAAATGTCTAAGAATAAAATGTATACAATATTAATATGAAAAAAAAATGAATTATAAATTTCAAAGTAGCCAGAGTCGGTGTCCTGCCACTGAGGAAACACATCTTCCTCGTGATCCGAGAGATCTGGGTGGAATCCCGGTTAGGGTATGGTTGTTCTTCCATGTACTTTCTGTGAGTTGTGTTAATGTGCCTCCTGTATAAAGGGGCTGTGCAAGCGAATGTGTGCCATCCTCATATGAGTAGGTCAGACTTCTGCCCTCGGGTACTCAGAGGTCCATACACTCAGAAGTTACTGCACCTCCGCTTTCTGCTGTAAAGCAGACACTAGATCATCATCATTAAAGAAGTAAGAACTCCTTTTGAAAGTATGTTGTTTAAAATATTAATTTTTCTAGAAAATGCTCTAAAGATTAACGATTATTGTTAATGTTTGGAAAATTTTTACCAACCATTCTTTTTTAAAAAAATATTTCGTTTAGCAAACTGGATTGTATTATTGAACGTTTTTCAATTATAGAAAAAAAGAAATACTTATGCAGCAGTAAATTTTTAAGGAAAAGTCTGCAATTTTTCTTTATATTTTTTAAATTTTGAATGGAGATACATGATTCGTAAAAAAAATAGGAATGAATTGAAATTAAATATTGTAAATTACAATATTAAATTGTTGTCTCCCTTTCTATGAAAATATTTACGATATATATCGATAAAATTTTAAATTAAATTCTCATTGTAATGAAATATATTCTAAATTGCCTTCAAATAAAATTCATAGCCACTAATAAATAACAAGATTCTTTGAAATACTTTCAAAATTTTAATATATCACTTTCTATATAATACAATTCAATAAACCAATTAGATTTAGTCTTTATTTACTTGCAACAAAGAGTTGCTTCCATAAATAAACATCTTTATTACTAGAAAGAGAATAACGCGCAGGATATTTATCACAATATCTTTATTATTTTATGAATAAAACTTGATTTCATGTTGAAAAATATTTATCAAAATTCCTTGATACTAGTTCATATGCGTTAGAATATTAAAAATATTAGTAGTACATGTTATTCAAAATTCTTTTCAGTTAGCTATGGCAAATAGATTCATTTAATTAGATAGATATCAAATTTTAAAGCTTCAAAGAATATTTTTGTGACGACAGCCATGAATTCCAATTGTGGGCAAATAATGAGGTTTAAATTAATGCAGGTATCATATTTCTGGATATCTCTGTCTAACAAAATTAAGTACAGATTGTAGGTACCTTATATTCAGTTTCTTATAAACTTTTTATTTGATTTCAATTGCAAAAGTATAAAAATAATGTGCATAAATGAAAGAGTAAAGGGAAAAGTAAAAAGAAAGATTTAATGCATTCAAAATAGAAAATTTAATTAAAATTTAAAATTAAAATAACTTTTTTAATAAAAAAGATCCTTAAATTTGTTGGAAAAGGTTGGAAATTTAACTACGTTTGAAATCTGAAAGCATAGCTTGCAAACAACTTCGAATACATTACTAGTAGATCTTAGATATGAAAAAATTATGAAAGAAAAGGATTTTATTGCTTATTACAGTCCAATTAATATATTTTAATTAAACATTTCACATTTTATATAACAAAAGCATATTCAAAAGGGGTAATTAATTTGTCATATTTACAAGAAAAAGATAAAAATGATAAGCGGAGAACCATACAACTAAAAAACAATTAATTTTAAAGAATAAAAGAAAATCAAAATTTAATCAATTTTATATTAAACTTTAATTATAATACATATCATATAGAAATCAATCCTTTCAGTAAAAACGTTTTTAGTAACTCATTCCATTAATTTACAAGAAAGGAATTAAATTGACGGATATGTACGATCATGTAACTGTAATCCAATTTTAGTCGGACATGTGTCATATCTGACTCATGTTCTCAGCTGCGGCATGCTCCGAAACCTCTACTCGTTATTTCAGACAGTTCCCGCCAAAATCAGATAATATGTACTAAGGAACTCACGCATATTATTGCACGCAAGCGTATGCGACTGAATGGCAGCTTAAACGTCCGCTACACTCTACTTGGAGATCTATGGTACTGCCCAAGGGGATTTAGGAATCCTACTGCCATGGAAACATATTCAGGCCTATTCACGAAACGTCCACCGTGAAATTATCTCTTCATTTTGGAATTAATATTGGAAGGAATGATATGGTAAATGGAGACTCCTGTATTGACGGGATTTCTGCCAGTTCCGCTTTATAAATTTCAGCTTCTTCCGTGTTCTTAGATTTGGAACGAGTGTTTTGCTCTTCGATCTAATTTAATTTGTGACTTGACAAGAGTAATTTTTGAAAAATATAGAAATATTAGCCCTTTACTGCATGGATTAGTAAAGCGTTGAAAAAAATTGTTTCACGGGAGAAATAGCTTTATTTAATTATCAATAAGATATTTTAAAAGAAAAATAATGAAAAAGTTTTATATTTTGGTATTTTTTAAGGAACTATATATGGGCTCGTATGGATTGAGACAAAAAGCATTACAGTTGAAAGGTGGAAAAATTAATATCCGTTGAGAAAGATGAGTATATCGACTCCAAAAAAATATTCTTTTTGTAAAAATGTACTTACGTTTTACTCTGTTGTCGTTTTTTTGAAAATCAATCCCTTCCACTTCGAGTCTTCTTTTACATCCACTTGCACAAAAGTGAGGTTATTTCGAAATGTTATAAAATCATAGACAATTTTCTACAGTTTAATTATTGCTAGATATATATTTGATGCATTAAAATAGTTTGAATTATTTTATAATACCTAATTTGGAAATAAAATTGAATCAAAACTGCAATACCACATATGGGTCCATATGTGTTAACCTTTTGCAGTCCGAAAAATTATTAGATGGAAAATTATTCACCTAATACAAAGATTTGTTTATTGCTATGAAAAATAAATTTATATAATTCTTTTAAGTCGAATTTCTTTGAAAAATTAATCTACAACTCATAACCATTATGTATCCATTTTTAACATTAAAATTTGAAAAATAAATAAATAAAACGTCAAAATGATGTACAGTCTTGAATGTCGAGTCACACTCGACATCGGACCGCAAAAGGGTTAATACTATATATGCTAAGATGCTGTTTTCACCAGAGTATTTGATATATTTATTTTTGGGAATTACTTTAACAACAATTGTTTTTTTAAGCAGATAATATTTATCACTTATATACTTATTTAAAATCTGAATAGATTTGAATTATTATTCAGCTTCGACATCTTTATTAATTTAATTGTGAAACGGTTGTATTGTCTGCATATTTTATCTAATTTACACAAAATTGATTTTATCTAAGCAGGGAATAAATGTTTTCACAATATGGGCTTACTTTCCTAATGGCATTCTGTAATGTAACTATGTTTCTTGTAAGGATTTAGGACAATGGAGGTGGTTTAGTTTCAGTTTTTGTGATTAAAGGCGTTATTTTCACTTGAGTATATGATATATTGCCAGAGTCTTGGCGCAGATGTAGAGCGTCTTCCTCATGATGTGGGCACCCCGGGTTAAAGTCCCGGTTAGGGCATGGTTGTTCTTCCGCGTTCTATCTGTGAGATGACAGAATGTGCACCCTTGTAAAAAGGGGCTTTGCAAGTGGATGTGATAAGTTTGTCATCTTCATATGAGCTAGAAGTAAGACTTCTGCTCTCGGGTGCTCAGGGGTCCAAACCCTCAGAAGCTACTGCACCCCTTCTTCCGTTGTAAAAAGCAGACACGTAATCATCATCTGATATATTTATTTTTTGGAATTACTTTGGGGGGAGTTCCTTTATTTAATCAGCCTATATTTATGGTTGATATATTGGCTCCCAAATTGAATGGATCAAAGTTACTATTCAGTTTTTAATGCTTTGTTAGAATAATTAAAGAGCGCTTTTGTATTATCTGAATATTTCATCTTATTTGCTCTTAATTGATTTTATCTAACCACGGATTGATTTTTTCCGATTATCGGTGCACACCTTCCTAATGGCATTCTTTTATGCAGTGATAACCAAAGAATAAACAAAAACACCAAGCATAATTATCTGCCTCTAATAAAGGTTTGGAAACACAACAGGTTTGTGTTATGGTTTTAGCTTCTATGTTTAAGGTTTGAAACCTGATTCTGTTTAACTCTTTGTAGTCCGATGTCGAGTCTGACTCTACATTCAAAACTGCGTATCAATTTGAAGTTTTATTTTTCAAATTTAATTTTTAAAAACACCGGCTGTCTGGCACAGAGGTAGCGCATCTTCCTCGTATTCTGTGAGTCCCAGGTTCGATTCCTGGTTCGGATATGGTTGTACTTCCGTGTCCTATCTGCGAGATGTGGGAATGTTCCCCCCTGTAAAATGGGGCGTGTGAGTATGTGTTTCATCCTCATATGAGCTAGAAGTCAAACTTCTGCCCTCGGGTGCTCAGGAGTCCAAACCCTCAGAAACTACTGCACATTTCTTTCCGTGGTAAAAAGCGGATCATCATCAATTGTTAAAAACACCTACATAATGGTTAAGAGATGTAGACTAATTTTTCAAAGAAAATCGACTTAAAAATATTATATATACTTATTTTTCATATCAATAAACAAATCTTTGTATTAGTTGAATAATTTTGTGTCTAATTATTTTTCGGACTGCAGAGGGTTAAGGTTTGTTATGCAGTCTAGTTTAAGTTAAAACAAGTTTCATAGTCATAATCTAGATGTCACTTGAAATTAAAAAACTAGTTACAGAAAAACTGTCTCTCTAGGCCTAGTTTCAATTCTATGCTACAGCTACCAAGCTAAATCCTAATTAAGCTTATTTCAGCGTTGTAAACCAATAAGATAAGCTAAGCTAATTATGTATTATAGATATATAAAACAACAAATTATTATGTTTTATGAATATGTAAAAAGTTCGCTTTCTGATGATCAAAAGTAATTTACTGGTCGAACTAATTAACCCACGCTATCCTTCTAAGAACTACTACTTTTGAAAAATATTAATCATTCTGTTTGAAATGTTTCTTAAGTATTTACAGGATAAATATCATTCGTCACAGCACTCAGACTCAGGAATTTCATATCTCGAGTGAAATTGACTCTTGCTCTTTCATATACTTACTATATCTAAATTTTTGAATACAAGGTGGTTATTAAGGGAAGCAATTTCCCCCCTCATATATTTTTGCCGTATTATGTTCAGCCTTTCATGCAAGTAATTTTTAGAATTTCCAATTTTCTATTCATTTTTGATTTCACTCTCTTATTAAGAATTTATGAAGTGCATATATACCCGCATCATCTTTTCCTTAATTCATTCTAAACTACTTGAAATATTTCTTTGGTATGGAGGATTCTCAATCTTATCATTGAGAATGTAAATTTAATATCATGGTTTTAATGCATTTTTCCTATTAACAACTCAAGAGAGCTGTTGATATTAGTAATATCATAAAAATAACATCGATCGATGAAGAAAGGGAAACTTGTTATGCTTGTTTTTTAAATTTGTGGAAAAGGTTTTGAAACCTGTATTCTTTTTCTTGTATAGTGTATAATTATTAAAAATTCAAGTTATCTGTGTTTTTTTTATTTTAAATTTATGATGATGTTCTTAAAGATTTTCAAAAAATGATGAAGCTATATTTTAAAACTGAGTTATATATCCTTTATGAGGGATACACAGTCATAGTGTTATTGTTACTTATAGTACTTGCCTATGGATAATCCCCCACTGATACAGCAGCAGATTTAAGCCAAAAGGAGCGTCTCTTGTTTATGAAGTAGAGCCAACCAGGGTCAAGAGCACTACTTAGCTACACACTCAACACACATTTGCTGCCACAACCCCTTTTTACAGAGGGGCACGGTCACACATCTCACAGACAACATACCCGAACAACCATGCCCGAACCGGGACTCCCAGAATACAAGGAAGACGTGCTACCTCTGTGCCAGAAAGTCGGCACAGACATATTCTATTTATCATTATCATGCCATGTGTACCGTAACACTATAAAATGTAATAAATGAAAGTGCCAAGTTTTCTTACGCTTTAAGTTCAAGGCCCGACTTGGACCACGGTGGTAAGGTTTCGGCTGGCAAACCGTAGTATTTCTGATTCTAAACCCGATTCTACTGAAGAACCGTCGTTTCAAAGGGTCTTTTGCACGTTAAATCCATTAGGAGCAAGCATCTCCCCACTAGTGTGGTGTGGAGAGGGGAAGGGCTGCTTAAGTGTCATCCTCGTCATCTGACCATGGTTCAAAATTTTGAAGTCCGTTCCCAAATAGCCCTAGCATTGCTTTACAACGGGACTACAATATAAATAAACCAATCAAAACCCGACATCTGCAAACAGCAGCTCTGAATACATACCTGACGTATGCTAATTTCCTCTTAGTTATACCTCCTCCCATAATGAGGCTTAGAAGTTCAGAAACGGTGTGCTGATTACTATAACTGTTCTCTCATTTAATTTTGGTGTCTAAGCGTTTGGAATCGAAAGCTCCTGGTTCGAGACTGCATTCTATTAAACATCCGTTGTTGAATTTATGCATATTAATTCTGATTAGGGACCAAACGATGTTTGATTAACATGTTGTGAAAACTTGAAGAATTGATGTAAGCTCAAATGTCGTCCTCGTCTTCTGTCAAAGGTTAACATTATGAAGTTCACCCTAAAATAGAACTTATATTGTTTCGAAAAGAGACATAAATATAGCTAAATTAATTTTATGATCGAGTTTTAATAAAATGAGCTGAAAATGGGCAAATCCTTTACGTCATAGAACGTCTCTGTCTCTGAGCAAAAAACCTCTCATTTTTATATCTGCATTCCAGTATTTATTCTGAATTTTTTTTAAAAAATGCCCAACCAAACTGTGCATTCAGCAAATAGGATTCCTTTAAATCCGATTTCTTCAAGTGTATTCTTGGAGAGCTCAAGAATCATTCTGGTAGAACTTCAATGAATTTTTAAGATACAGGAAAAAAGCTACGGATTTCTTCAAAGAAATTTTATCAAACGATTTGCAAACATTTTTTGTAGCCTTTTCTGGTTCAATTCGTTTTCCATTATTGGGTCGATATTTATTTATTTGAAAAAAATATCGTATCTATATTTTATATGTGATATGACTCAATAATATGTGATAGTGCATTATATGTTATATTGCATATGTGAAATGACTCAGCATCAGTAATTAGCTCTTTGAACAAATGTCGTAGTTATTAATACACTAGACATAAATGAAATAGCTCTTTGGTTGCAAGGATTTATTTTTTTTTATTTATTTATCTATTGCTTTTTAGTTTACGAATATCAATTACTGGGATCGTAAAAATTTTCGAACACTATATTTTGACTATTTTTAGATTTCAAGCCTTTCTGAATATGAAAAAGGCATTTTTGTCACTATTTCCGTTATTCCGTCTGTATGTGAACTCAACTCAAAAGTACATTGAGATAAATAAATGAAAATTGGTATATTATCTCTACTTCAAATTTACAGATTTGTATAAAATTTCGAACGAAATCACTTCTGATGAAGTCTGTCGGTGTAGTTGTCCCAATTTAAGAAAACATAACTACTTTACGAAAAAGGCTAGATGGATAAAATTTGGTAAGAGCATTTAGGCATCTAAATTGGAGATCTTTATAGAATTTTGAACTAGATAAATGAGGGAATTGGTCATCTATTTGTATGTTCTATATCCTACATATAATTGCGATAGCACAATGACTTAAATAAATGAAATTAAAATGTAATCCTTTGATCACAATTATAATTTTGAGCCATATTTTGGCTTTATTCGACTAGAAAAAAGCTTCCAAAATTCTTATTCAATATTCTGATTCTTGTGTGTTAACCGCATGCAAGCGATTAATCCTCAAGCTGTATATTTAAAGTCTGCAAAAACGTTAGATTCAGGGCAAAAGATCGATCTTTCGCGAATATTGGTTGTCAATGACATGCTATTGATAAGCAGGCATCGTTTTTCTTTAATAATATGTGAAAATAAAAATCTGAGCTCTCATAGAGCTTATAGCCTTGATCAAGTTCGACAGTCTTATGTGGGGGATAACACATTTAACAGATAATATGCGAGAAAACTTTGAGGAGACTACTTCAGCAGGTTTTGCATTATTTTTATGGAAAAATATTATTATATGCAAGCATTCTCGTATCTTTTCTTATGACTATTGTACAATTTAGATATCTTACTCTAATTTTCTTGTGCTGTCAAGAATAATGATGAAATATTAATGCATTTTTCAAGCTATTAATATTTTTTAACCTTTTGCAGTCCAAAAAATAATTAGATGCAAAATTATTCACCTAATACAAAGATTTGTTAATTGCTATGAAAAATAAATCTATATAATTCTTTTAAGTCGCATTTCTTTGAAAAATTAATCTACATGTCTTAACCATTAAGTAGACGTTTTTAACAATTAAATTTGAAAAATAAGTAAATAAAACGTCAAAATGACGCACAGACTTGAATGTCGAGTAACACTGGACATCGGACCGCAAAAGGTTAAAGCAAGGTTATTAGAAATTTTATGTGGAATGGATTGGTTAATTTTTATTGTTTTCTTCCCTAAAGTTATACCTTATTATGGCGAATTTGTATAGAGAAAATTCAATCTTTTATACTACTTTATAATATTTATCGAAATTAAACGCTTATATAAGTTTTGATTTTTTGACTGAGCAATAAAGTCACCAAAAGTCAAAATCCGTTATATTTCAGATCAAAAGATAATCTTATTTTATTTCCTACTACATAGTATTTTAAATACCATAAACCTATTCTAGCTCTACATATTAAAATTCTTCTGATGTTATATTATATATTGAAAACTTTTAAGAAATTACACCCGTTCCGAAAGGGTTACCTATTTCATTTCTAATAACTGAGTTACAAAACCTAAACATTGCAGTAGAGTATGGAGATAAGCAGTAATATGGTAATAGTCTACCTTCAGCTTTTGTGTAGACTCTGATATATTCAATTCATTTTTAGATAGGGGTACCACAGGGGTAATATTTGTGGACCCACGCCTCTCGAGACTTACTGTTTCCCTACTGGAAATTCAACCATGACAGGTTTTATGTTCCCTTGGGGCCGCCTAGACCCTCCGGCGCTAACATCCATGACTTATAAGGGTTCGAACCCGACTTCGTTGCTAGGCAACCTGAGAGCTTATCTCTCACGTTCCTGAAACAGACAGAATATGTTCTATCGGTACATATGAATCAGCCAAAGGTTTGCCTCCAAGTGTTTTAAGTATTATAATACAAAGCAATATCCACTAGATAATGATGCAGTACTAGATAATGATGCAGTACCAGATAATGATGAGTGATATAGTTTACACTCGTATTCCAGGGTGTGAGACTCCACTTGTCACTGTTGAGATAATAATGATGATAACATCTGGATTTTTATGTGCTACTAAAAAACCTAAAAATGGATTTTAACCCCTTCACGCACGAATTTATTTAGCTTTCTAATTGGATGACACATCCTATTTTGTTCATTTATTGTTCATTTGATTTTTTTAATAATATATGGATCATTTGAGATATTAAAGCGTTTCGAATTGATTTTTGCGCATTTAAATTATTAAACTCTATAGCTTAGTTGCAGATTTGAAACTAAAAACTCCATAATTCGATGTGCGTGTCAGACACGTCATGGTATGCGAAGGGGTTAATAGTCTTGAATTCAAGATACTGAAATGTCTAAATAGAAGTAAATGCTTTTGTGCAATCTCTTCTGTTTTATAATGAAGTAATAATTATCATTTCTTTATAATAAATATGATGGGAAAACTCGCGTGGAGAAATATTTCTCAATTTTTTTATTGTGATAAATTTCAAAACATCACCGAATTTGGGAAATAATAGGGTAATAGCAATAATTTTCAGTTATTTATTACCTTTTGACCCGAAGAAATAATTTTAGGATCCAGAAAGTAATATGATGTGAAAACTTGAATACAGAATTAAAATTGTAGTCATAAAAATGAAATTTATTAAACATTTTTATTTATTTGGATTTAACTTACTTAACAATAAGATACATTTTCACACCTGCAATTTATAAACATCGGACCAAAACAATCAATAAAAGGTTAAATAAATAAAAGAAAGAACAGTCAAGAAAAGGCTAGAGATTATTAAGTTTGTTTTGAATTTAGAATTTTTACTTCAATAATTTTCCAAAATGATTAATTAGATTTTTTTTATTGATAACATTTTCTAGTAGAATTTTCTAGCATTAATTGTTTTTTAGTTAACTTAACAAAATCGTTACATGAAATGTGGATAAACAGCTACATTAATTTATTTCCTATCTATATATTTTTAAATTTTGGAGATTCAACAAATTTGGTTTCAATTAATGAATTAAAGTCCTACATTGGCATGGGTATCTTTAATGAAAAAAGCAATTCCCGCAAACGTTTATTTTCCAGTGCCATCGACATTGAGATTTGGCCAAGAATTCTTTTAATAAAATAAAATAAAGATAACATTTCGTATAATGACTTACCCCATGGGATCAATGTTGATATTTTTTTTCCTTTATAAGAATTGAAACGAAAACAGTGAACATTCAAATTCCTTTTCGCCGAATGGAGTTGCTACAACTATGTTCATAATTAAACAACAAGAACCTTAAGACAGGGAATTTTTTGAAACAATTAAAATAGTATCTTTTGTCTTCTTAGGCCGCATTTTCTTCACATTAAGGGCCTGTCACATTTATCTGAATCATAATTTAATGAGCGAAGAAAGCAACGAACTTTTATTTGCGGCATTTAATCACTGGCATCATTAAACTTTTCTGCAGCTGCCGAGAAGCATTTCTGTTTTTGGCTGGATTTTCTCTAATTTTCCCTTGACTTACTTTCCGCAGCGCCTAATGCTCCAGCTGAATTATTCCCTGATGAATTCCCGTCACTTTGTCTAGGAAACTATTGCTTGGAATTTTCTTTCTTCAGTATTCGTCTGCAAATCAAACAGTTTCGTAATGTTGCCTGTCTTTTCAGGATTTATCAGATTTGAAATGATTTTTTTTGTTACTTCTTCTCTATAATGTTGAGATACAAAACTTATTTACCCGAGTTTTATAATAAATTATATTCAGGATTAAAAACAAGTGCATCATTGAATGATGCACTGGAATTCTCATCAGTTATAAATCATTCTATATAATCTACCTTTGGGACTATTTGTAATAAGGAAAGAGTATTCTGGGATTTGTTTAGTACTTTAAGCCCTATTGGTATCCTACTATACAAAATTAGAAATGTTTTTGATATAGTAGCTTTCAATACATTAAATATTTAGCTCTTAAGGATTTTACTTTCTAGTTGATTGTTGTATTTGAAAAATTTTATGCATTTCTATTCATAAAATATTTTGCGGTGGAATTCTAAGGTTTTACTTTCCGTTAGATAGTTTTATTTCAGAAATTTTGCAGATTGTATTGAATTAGTTATTGAGCTCTTTAATGCATGAAAGGTCATCTTCGATTTGACAACACTTAATAGTTAATTTATGAATTCTGAGCAAAGGTTTTTATTTAACACACTCATCAATACAGTTATCGCTTACATCGGGAATATGTGCTAAAGAGTAATAATTGATTTATGAATTATGAGACAGATGTTTTTGTTTTGCACACTCATAACAAAAGTTAAGGCTTTCATCGGGAATATGTGGTAAAGGCATCCTATGAGAAGTGGTTATATTGTTATCTCATTAATTATGTTTATCATATTCGAAAGCATTAAATTTTTCGATATAAAGTCTCAAAGAATTTAATATATAACATGAAAGATGTGTGATAGAAGAGAGAAAAAATAACCCCCGTTAATATGTTAAAAATGTAAATCCCACTTAATGATGATGCTGTTTTCGTGTTTGCGTTATAACGGAAAGAGGGGGGAAGCAGTAGTTTCTGATATTATGGACCCCTAAGCACCCGAGGGCAGAAGTCTGACTTCTAACTCATATGAGGATGACACTCTAATCACATTCGCTTGCACAGCCTCTTTTTACAAGGGGGCATATTCACACAACTCACGGGGGTCATATTCACACACTCAACTAAACGGGACTCGAAACCCAGATGCCTAGATCACGAGGAATACGCACTTCCTCACTTGATGTAATTATTGATTAAAAACTGTAAGAATACTGAATAAATAATCAAACCCCCCAAATAGTGATGGATGCAATTTCATATGTTTTAATGTAGAAATTTTGTTGTGTCTTTTTTCTGCTGCTGCAGTAATTTTACAAGACTATATATCATAGTATAAAAACTCTTTCATAAAATTATAAATGAAGAATAGGATAACGTAATGTAACATGGTTTATGGAAACTTCAGAAGAATGCATTTCAAATACTTATTAGTTCATTTATTTAATTGGTAACAAAGAATAAATTAAAAGAGTGATAGGCGATATTATTGCAGAATCTTGGAGATTGCAATTTTGAGCTTTTTAATTAAAGAAATAATTCTCATGTTTTATTATAGAAACCTTGATATGTCAACTTTTCTCCTCTACAGTGTTTTTACAGCCAAGTACAAATGTTTTTTCTTAAAAAACATGATTGATATGTAGAATTCTGTAATCCAACTTTGCCAAAGCAACACTCAGAAGAAGGGTTTAAATAAAACTGGCTAATTTCGTTAATTGATAACTATAAAAAATGAAAAGATTGAGATATCTTATTGCTGAATCTTGGATTATATTTTCAATCTATAAATTATTATGCTAAAACCCTCCATATTAAAGATACATGAGAGGTCTTTTAAAATGGACCTCACATTTTTCGTAAATTTATCAGATGACAATATAGCTGTTATACTATGCTTCAAATTTCTAAGCTATACCAAGGTCGGGACAATAAACCCTTCACAAATTAGCTACCTATCTTAGGTAAAAATTCTCAAACCTACTGTCTTGTAATCCTGAAGCCAAGATAATGCCAACCAAACTGCCATGGATTTTTTGATTTTTATAACGTAATGTCTTCAGTTTTTCTTAAGTTTCAAGAAGGGGCTTTAAACTCTGATATTATACTCCTGACTCTCTTTTAGTTTCCCTAAATTACCTTGGTGTAATTTTAAGCAAATCATAGCTCTATAAAGACGAAAATAAATTCTACTCCTTTTTGTCCTAATGGTTATATGTCCACAGATTTAAATTTTAAAAAATAATGGGCCAAGAGGAAAAAATAAGATATGAACAGCAAGAATTCTAAGTCAATTATTTGAGCCATCAATTAATAATAAAGGATTCATCATACGGTGTTTTTTTGTTAAGAGCACTATAGAAAGGCTCCTGTCTTGCAAAGATTTAAAAATTATTTTTTTATATCTAAGAGAAAAAAATCATAAAGCAGTGCATTCTTCTCACCTCTCTTTTATAAAAAAATTGCAATGACTCGTTTGGAAATTTTTCGGGAGTCCATAATACAGTACTGACTTGGCACCCTCAGATTTTCTTCCCTATGATCCCATGAAGAGGTTCCTCGGTGATTTCAATGGTTTTTTCTAATGATTACCCCAAATAAGACCGCATTATTCTATGATTTTGGGATTTTTAAAATTGCCGAGTGCTGGAATAAATGTCTCAACATGAATGGCAAACATGTAGAGATATGAGAAGGTAATTAGTAATACAATTTTTTCTATTTCATATTATCATTCATTTAATTTTTTTTATTATTGTATCCAAAATTATGTGCGTTACTTATTGATACTCCTTCACATTTTAAAAATAAATGCATAACAGTGAAGGGAAAAATGTTTTATCAGTTATAACGAATACATTAAACGGTTCAGTTTCAGAAAAAGAACAGGTATTGTTTATCAATTTGAATTTTAGAAACATAGCTTTCTTAGAGCCAGGCTGGTTTGTAGGGTGTTGGCTTCGAATCTCTTGGGTTGCGAGCTCGAACCCTCCAGCCGAAGATTCTCCGTGTATGGGTGTGGTGGCAGGCGCGCGTTTAACTTGTTGTCACATAGTCCTCCATATCGAGAGTAATACCACAGGGGGTACAGGGGTAGAGGTGATAGTTCTCCTTCCCAAATCTAAATTACGATCTGTGGATGAATGAATGAATAAAATGCTTCAATGAAATCCTCCCCGTAAAAAGGAGGTTATGACGTGTGTGAGGTAGAGTCAGACTTCTGCCCTAAGGTGCTCAGGGGTTCATACCCTCAAAAGTTACTATAATCCTTCTTTTGTTGTAAAGCGGAGCACGAGGTTAATAATATGCTTATTTCCCAGTTAAAACAATTTTAATAATCTTTGAAACAGATTAGATTTAATCTCTGAACCAGTTGCTGCGCTTGCATTTATATGAATAGGTGCTAGGTCAGGTGAAGAGAACGGTACTTGATTTAGCACTCTTTCTCCAAAGTTTCTCACCAGCAGAATTATATTCCAGCAGATGGATGGGGCATGGGTCATATCGCTTACACAGTGGTTTGTCCTTTCTATTGGGTTTCGCGGTTACGGCCTTTCGGCAATCGAAGCATAGACCTTTCCACCATGTTAACTTGAGTCATCATTTTGGAATTTGGCAGCTTGTGACTGAACCCTGTAATATTATAAAATTCCTTAGTTAATATTAGCATCTTCACGAGAGTATAATTTTGCAGTATCATTCGAAGTTTTAAAAGAAAGCAACCCAAGATAATCTTTCATTTCATTATTTCAAATATTTATAATTCCTCAATACTTGATGTGACGTCTTAATATCACCTGCTACTTATAATGAATAAATTAAACAGTATCAGTTTCAAAAATAGAACAGGTCTTATGTCACAATTTGAATTTCAGAAACATAGCATGCTTATTTCTCTGTTATAAAATTATTAGTAATTTTTTAAACAAATTAGATATAATCGTTTAATTAATTGATGCGCTTGCATTTATATGAACAGGTGCTAGGTCAGGTTATCATTCACAATTTCAAAAGAAAGTAACCCAAGAAATTCTTTGGTATTATACATTTAATAATTCCTCAATATTTGATGTGACGTCTTAACATCATCTGCTACTCTAAAAAGAGAATTTTAACGATTAAAAAATTCAAATAACGTGTAAGTAAACAATTTTCATCAAGAAGGATGCAACATTGGAGTTGGCAGAACGTCAACGCATATATAAATAAACATACATTTTGAATATTTTTAGTTATGCTTATATATATATATATAT